>VCHN02000014.1:64338776-64350592 GCA_007115665.2 Sequoiadendron giganteum | reverse complement strand
ACTCGCTCTGATACCACTTGTTAGGTTTTCAAAGGCAGATATCTAAAAGCTAAATGCAGATTTTATCAAATAAACCAGAAATAAAACACACATAAAACTAACACAGAGAATTTAACGTGGTTCACCCAATGTGGGCTACATCCACCAAACTACAGCCAACCAATGATATTATTAACCAGTGCAAAACCCTATTACAATATCACAAATAATCGCCTGTTTCTTATAATACAGTAACTCTATCCGAAACCCTTTATAAATTAGGGTTATACAAAATCGGGATTTTTTTTTCCTTTTTATGATTTTTCCTTTTTTCGATAATTTCGCGAAAAAGCAGGACAAAAATTTTTCTCAGGGGCTACCGCCCCCGAACCCCCACCCGGGGCCCGGCCCGGCCTCGGACCCCGGTGAGGATACATGAAGAGTGTACAGTATAGAATGATCAGTTGTCACATACCAACATTGAGGTCTTCATAAGACCATGCAAACACATGTTTATATTTCCTTAACAATGAAATCAACATTTTTCGAACAAT
Source organism: Sequoiadendron giganteum (assembly GCA_007115665.2). NCBI lineage: Eukaryota > Viridiplantae > Streptophyta > Pinopsida > Cupressales > Cupressaceae > Sequoiadendron > Sequoiadendron giganteum. The sequence goes on along the minus strand of VCHN02000014.1, from coordinate 64,350,059 downwards.
AGGGCTTATCTTTTTTCCAATGTATACCTTCCTTCCTTGGTGATAGTTCGGTCCCCAAGTTTATTTCTTCAATATCTTCCCCTCTGACTGGGGTTTGTTTCATAAGGGATTGATCACTTCCATTGTATACTCTTTCCAATGCTACCAACCCCTTGGGAAGTTTATTAGTTGTGAGTTGTAGGACCTTCTTTCCCAACACTGTCTATTCTTCATTTATTTCTTCTACAAAGGCATTGAAATAAATTTCTTGAGCCTCGTACTGGTCTATACACTAAAGGAATTTCAAAAGGTCAGTGTCATTATTGAAAACCTACCAACTAGAAACTCCTACCAATGTGATATCATCTCGTTTTAATGCTACATTTGCCAAGAAATCCGCCATTATGTTCTTTGATATGTCTACCCAATCAATGGAAAAAGCATCAAATAGTTCAATAGTATCCCATATTGCATTTCTGTATTGTTTCAGTCTTTTATTTCTTACTACATATTTTGATTTGATCTGAGATACAACTAGTTCCGAATCTCCAAAAACTGTTAAGATTTTGATCTTGTGTTTAACAGCTAAATTTAGACCAGTCAACAAAGCTTCATATTCCGCTACATTGTTAGTACATTCAAATGCTAACAAAAATGAATATTTATAAGTTGAACCATCAGGAGATATAAAAACTATACCAACTCCATTACCCTCTTGGCTGCAAGCTCCATTGAAATACATTTTCCATATTCCTTGTTGATTTTTAGAGATATTTTGATCAATTGGATCTGTGCTTTCCAACTTGGGCTAAGATAGTTCCACTCTAAAGATTCCCAGATCAACATCACATAAACAATTTAGTGGTTCTTGAGGAGCATATTCAACAATTTGGTTCACTCTAGGCTCTCTATAAAATTTTACCTCCTCCCCATTTACTGGTATGGTGGCATATGACAAGTCAAATTGTACATTGCCTCCTACTGAAATAGTCCATTTTCTCGATAAAAGCATCCCAAACTGGGGTGGTGTGTCAATTACAGTTATGTCAATAGTGTAAGAGGCTTGTGGGTAAGTTTCCAACCTGACTTCCACATTTTTCATGATTCCCACAACTGGGACAGGCCTGCTATCCATAGCATAGCATTTAGCTCCCTCCACATCTATCCATAAACCAAGCTGTTTCATTACCCCTACTGGCATGATATTCATAGAAGCACCCCATTCTATCATGAAATTTCTTACTAGTTTGTTGCTTATGAGTGGGTCAATTTGTGGTGTGTTCATTAGGTAGGCTTTTGGGATTTTTACCTCCTTTTTATTATTTATCTCTAAGACCTCTTTGTTCCAAGGGCTTATATTTTGATTTCCATTAGAAATTAGTTGTATGGTACTTATATTCTTTGATTTTTATCATTTGAATTAAGGGTACATACATTTTCAATTGAGATAGAGCTTGTATAAAATCAAAAAATGTACCTTCAGATTTGATTTCCCTTTTAGGTTTAGTGCATTCTCCTTTATTTTCTTCTTTCTCTAGTTTTGATGTTTGATCTAGCTTTTTCTTTTCAATGGGAGGTTTCTTGCTTTCCTCCTTAGGGGGTCCTTTTTGTTCTCTACTGTTTGATTGTTTATTGTCAGTCCCTTTTGATGTCTCATTTGATGCCTTTTTATTTTTTATGAATATCCCCCTTGGGACACCCTCATCTTTATTTACTATTCTATTTCTCAAATGATATTTGCTTCTGGCATCCTCCACTACTGCAATCGTCAATCTTTTAATCTCCTCTTCACTTGGTCTTCTTATATTACATCTATTAGTCTGGCTTGATGCAACAGGGGGGTCTTGATCACTTTCATTTTCCTCATGGTTAGAGAAAACATGCTGCTCTGCCATGTGAACATTGTATTTTTGGTGGTCCACATTGTATTCATATCCTTCCTCTTCTGAAGATGCATATTCCTACTCCAAAGGGTTAAGAGTGTGGGAAGTTAAATATACATTCTGGTCTTCACCACCATCATTTTCTTGTGTATCTTCCTCCGATATTGACTGAGCTGTTACACAATGTTCAGGGGAATGTGGTGCATAACAAACTGAACACAAGGGACTTTTATCTACCATGTATGCCCCTTTTCTTTTTAATGGATCAGGTGTCTCTTTATTTCTAGGTCTCTCATTCATTGGTTTCCTATCTTTCCAGTTGGTACTATAAGGCATGTCATGCATCCTGGGTATTTCATTTCTATATGTGTTCTCCTGTCTATTTGGGGGAACATATTGGGGAACCCTAGGGTTTTCCCTTTTAGAAAACATCTCTGCAGCTTTTTTGTTATTCTCAATAGTTAAGGCTATCTTTTGGGCCTCAGCCAGATTTCTAGGACCCCTATTTCTCAATTCGTACCCCGTCTTGGGGTCAATGGCCTTCAAATAGATACTTAAGGTAGTAGGGTCAGCCAACTTGGATGCCTGAGATATTTTATTGTGTAATTTAACAAACCTTTGGTTAAAATCAAAGGCTGACTCATTTTGATGTTTTTGAATTGTCACTAACTCATGTAATGCAAAGTCTGATGCACACTGATTTCTATATTGTTGAAGAAATTGGTCATGAAATACTTGAGTGGAATAAATGGATGCTATTGGTAGACTATTAAACTAGTCTCTGGCATCCTCAACTAATGACATCATGAATAATCTCATTTGTACATCCTCATACTGCATGTCTAAGTCCTGAATGATTGCTTTAAAATTTATTAGATGTTCTTTAGCTATAACTACATTACTTCCTATAAATGTAGGGACTAAGTTCCTCCAATTGTTGTCCAAGGGGTAAGGATAGATTTGAAACCCGACAAGATCAAATTGTCTAATCATAGTTGTGCATTGTGGGGGATTTTGAAAATCTGGGGTTGGTAGAGTGGGTTGTTGTTTGCCATATATTGCGGGCCTTGTGGGCCTTGTGGGGGTACATACTATTGATGAAGGGGTGGTTGAATATTTCGGTGTTGTGGTGAAGCATTAGTGTTCCTATATTGGTTTCAAGGTTGATTTCGGTGGGCTTGAGGGGAACTTGGTGGCTTCATATTATTGCTTTGATGGGGGGGTGTGTATTTGGGTGATTCAGTTACTAATGTTTTGTTTTGAGCCTTGTGTAACTTCATCTTTCTCAATTTTTCCATTGCTTGGTGTTGTTGCTCATACTGTATCCTTAATCTTTCTGCATTTTTCCTCATTTGTTCCCACTGTGTATCTTCTTCATCTTGTGCCGTATATTCATGGTTTTCTTCGAATGTCTCATACTGAAGACCTCCCTCATAGAGTGTTGCTCTTTGTTCATCTTCATATTCTCTCCTTTTTCTAGCTTTGAATTCAGCCATGTGCTCATCAAATTTCCCAGGTCCCCTGGATGGGAAGGATTTCTCCTCCCTTCAGGAGTATGGAGATTTTTAGATGGGTTCTCTTGGTTTGCAAGTGTATCATATGAATTGTGTGTTTCCAGTAACAACATTGATGCTTTGTTTTTTGTTGCTGTGTCCAATTCGTCAAACACTTTCTTGCTCTAATTATTTTTGTAATTTGAATTTCCTTTATTATCAGGACCCTCCCCCTCCTTGTACAAAGATATCCTTCCTTGCATGTTGTGAGAGACTGTGATGGTCTGAACTCTATGTTGATTCCTTTATAATTTGTATCTTATTGTATCAGTTTCAATGTTTTTATTCATTCAGAGTGGCCACCCACTTTTCCTAAAAGTGAGAAAAGATTTTGTGGTTATCTTACCCAACGGAGTCAATTTCTTTCAAATTTTAATTATGGTTTTCTTGAATGACTTTATATGGAAAGGTTGTCTACTACTAGACAATTCTCTAGTTTTTTCCCCAGCAGAGTCGCCAATTTGTTGGATCAAAAACATTGGTTTCAATGAACCATGAGAGGTTTCCAAAATCTCACTACATTGTTGGTCAACTGACAAGGCAAACTAGTATGGCTGGGCCCTCTAATCTTAAGGCTCTGCTAGACCTAGGCGAGTACACCTATATTAGTAACACAAATTTTGAATTTATGCTTCCTACTTGATCTAACTATCCACAAATGGCAATTTAATAATGGAAAGATATGATCCTAATTTGGTATAACTTGTATATGCAATATAAAGGTGTGAATTAATATGTTTAATTAAGAGATGTCAAATGAAATGAATAGAACTAATTTAATATAAATAGGGGAGACCAGTGCCTTGTTGGGTAAAACAGAGTCAAATGAAAGCTTTAAATGAATGGTTTCTATTTGGAAGGGATTCTAATTATTTGGCATATGATATTTAGTCTATAACTTGTATAAACATGCAAGAATGTAATTATCAAACTCTTCTTAATGATCCAAATGATAATTTCCAGATTACTGTGAATGACTTGAAGGAATTAATCTTTGCTTGAAAGAACCAACCAATCACATCACACAAATACAACAAATGTGTACTGATAAATTGAGAATATACTTGATATGTCAATTTAAATAACAAAGAAACATCAACCTTGGAGACAACTTGATAATATTTCAATTAACTTCAACCAATAATTGATACCAGAATAGCGCCACAACATTAAATTCCATTCATTTGATCCTTCAAAATTTATACACTCATCATAGTCTCCTTGAATATCATTTTGAAAATACTTACAATGATTTTCCTATTTTTAAAATCTATCTTCTACCTTCTACAATTATCCAATAACGAATATTTATACATCAGTTTGTGAAAGGACATGCCCTTTCAAAAGTCTAAAGCATAAAAAGTTTTAACGAATTCTCCATTTAACTAATTCTTGTTAAGCCACAAATGGACTGCAGACATATGCTCTATATAATCCTGGAGCTCATGAGTGTTAGCATCCCCAAATGCATCACAGATCACAATCTCCATCATTATCATTTTCTCATTCTGCTCACACGCTTCATCCAATGTTACGTCCTCCATAGTGGTTGCTTTCAACATCTCTTGGAGTATTGTTTCGCACTCACTTTTCCACTTAGTTGCTTCTTTCATTTTTCCTTCATCATCATATAACTTGGTCAATCTATCTTCGACAACCTCTATCAATCCCTGCATATCTCCTTGTAACTCTTCATAGAAATCCCTGTGTCTATCCATGATACAGTTGGCATTCTCAATCTCTTCGTTACTAGGAGTGTCCTTCTCCTTCAATTCCTCAATGTTTTCCTGAATTCTGCTGTCCACTCTCCTGTGTTCCTTTATGGCATCCACAAATTGTGAATGTTTTCCCTAGAGCCTATTCAACCAAGTAATTAGGACGAATTGTCTTCTTTTGATTATTGCAGCAAGTGCATCTGTTTCCCCTTGAGAATATGGAGTTGATCCTTCCCAATGATCCCTTTTCTGTGAACTCTCACCTTGGGTGAGCATCCTTGTTGGCTCTATTATAGCACCTACCAAGTCTTTTAAGCATTCATTTTCTCTCAACATCCTTTCATTACCAGTTTTATACATCTCCCTTTCCCTTATCAATTCTTAGATTTGAGCTTTATTTAAGTTGGCTATCTTTATCCCAGTATCAGCAGTTGCCACAGGGTCAACTTCCCCAACCTTCAGGGTTATGACATGTCCAAATGCCTTTTCAGTATCAATAATAATTGACCTTTTGTGAGGATGATATAAGGCCCAAATCATAAATATCTCATCATCAGGGTTGTATCTTGATCCTGTGTATACCTCCATCACCTTTTCTATACTTAGCTTGTGGGTGGAATTGCTATCTTTCAAGAAACTATCAAAAACTAAAGAAGAGTTCATATCCAAACCTAGAAAAATCATGACACCTGCCCTTTCTAGCAGCTCCCTTCCCTTTTTAGGGGTCATGTTAATCATTTCCTTATCTACTTCATCTTTTAAGCTTTTCAACAGTTGATCCTCATTTCCTAGAGTAACATTATCAACCTGCCCTCTTATCTCTTTTCCTTTTTGCTTATATAAAAATGTCTTAAACTCTGAGGTCCTTATAAATTCATCATATGATATGAAAGACCTATAGTCTTCATGTCTTGTATCTACATCCATGGTTTCATCAACATCATTTTCCCTGGCGACATATGTATAGTCCGAGTCCTCATTCTCGAAAATTTCTCAGATGAGCTTTGTGGCTTGTTTGTTTCTGATATCCCTTTAATGGAGGATAACAATTCAACATCCATCAGCTCCTAATTATGTTTTTCAATGACAATTTCTACCTCCTCTGCCTCTAGATTTCTGATTATATCATTAGATTTATAGGGCACATGATGGTACCCTCTGAAATTTATTTTTTGTTTGGTAGAGTGAATATACCCTTCAGGATCAAAGTTCTTTCTAACTGGTGCTCTTCTCATGTTATAGTGCAACAATTTATCCAAAATCAAATCATAACCTTCTTTAATACAGTGAAATCACTAAAACACAATGTGCTAGGCATAAATACCTATTTCCCATATGAACTTAAATTCATAACACTGGAATAATCCATTTGCCTAACAATTTCTAGGTAGGCAATTCTATCCGAGAGAGTTCTAGGCAGAATGAAAGGTGCGTCTTCAAAGCCATAAACCCTAATCATTGTGTCATTCTCTAAACATAACCAATTCCCCAAGTTATGGTTGATTGGTCCATTGTAATCTCTAGGCCTAAGAAACCTTTTCACTTCTTCGGATAAAGAAAAATCACAAGGATGGTTGAAAAATCTATACAAGGGTTTCACAAAAAATTCTTCAAAATGCAAGAAATTTGAAATGGCAAACTTGCTGTCCCAAACAACAGTCCATAATTGAACATGCAATGGCCTACCTTCCTTGTCAAATTGTGAAATCCTTAGCTCCTGGGGCCATAAACCCAACTCTTGTTCGAAGTACAACACTAAATGCAGTAGTAGTGAATAATTTCTAAGATGGAGAACAAAAGTGCCACCTTTTATCACCATCAAACCTGTATCCAGCTGTTTAAAAATGTGTGCAACATAGTCAAACGATCTTGAATTATGATACTGAGTGTCTGCAGCAATTACCATGGGCATAACTGCCATATGCTTAGGTACCTCCATCCCCAATACTTGTCCCACAGAGTAGTAATTGTATTTGAGGTAAGGTTCGAAAAGATCGACATGATAGGGTGGCCCCTCATTGTCTTCCATTGGAACAGGCTTGCCGTGACACCTAATTCTGTGCAGAGGCAACCTCCACCCTTTATAGATGGTGTCCATCCTTCTAAACTCACTATCGAGCTCTTTGCTCACTATTTGCTCACTACATTTTCCTTCCATCCTGAAAACCTCAGCAATTGCATTCTTAGATATATGTATCAATAGGTTCCCTGAGAAATCACATATAGCTCTGCCTTTCGGGTCATAATGTCCAGCTAGCATCTTTATCAGTTCAACATCAAAAAAAATGTTAGCGCACACCAATTTCCCTAAATTAAGCCTCCATGGATTGCATACCAGCTCAAAGTGATTTCTCCTATGATAGTGGAAAATGAATAACTCATAGCCCCTAATCGGAGTCCAAACATCCCCTATAAATTTGCATCTATCATCCAATTTGTTAACTTCCACTTTGAGTTGTGCATAAAGCCTAGCTCTAGGTCTAGAACCAGGTAACGGATCTATGAGGTCTAGATTAAGCTTCCTTTCAGTACCTTCTATTTGTAATTCAGTCTTTTGCTTTTTTCCTTTTGGTTGGCTACCCTCCCTAGGTTTTCTTCCCTTTAGTTTTCTTGAAACAATGCCTTCCATAATTCAAAACTTTATGAGTTCTGAAGAAAAACTTACTGTAACTTTTTTGAAACCTAAGCCAGGTAAATGCCTTAACTGCTCTACTGGTTCCTTTGCTTTCTTTCGCTTTGAATTCTATGAGGCAATGATTTCAATTTATCATACCCTAATATGCAAAATCTCCTACGCTTCGTGGCTCCATTAATTATCTTTACTGAGATATGAATGTTGCAAGTTTTTTGAAATTCTCACTGTCACATCAGGGCTCATATCAGTGAGATATTTCAAACCTTTGGCTGATCCACCTATTCAACGTTCACCCATTAGCCAAGATGTCTTATAGTTTCCCTGACTTTACAAGTCTCCCTGATAGTTTCTCTTCTTTCTCTCTTTATATCACGACTACTTTCACCGAAACAACTATCGCTTAGACTCAATGAATCGGGCCAACAGTTCTTTATCTCACTGCGAAAATACTTTGTCTCACCGAGATGTTTGTTTTATTTACTTATGTTTCCAAGACTAAGCAATTTGTTCTACCAACCAAATAATATTTGATGTGATGTCTCTTAGATCTCCCCGCGATGACATGTCTCTCCGATACGCCTTCTTTTCGGTAAGACAACGCGCATCATCTCCTCGACATCTTTTATCTTGGTAAGCTTCGGTTTTTGTCGGTGTAACCCGAGGGGTTGGTAAGACCTTCTGAACTCTCCCCGGTATCATTTGTCTCACCGAGATGTTCTTCTTTTTCTTTATTGACAAGACCAATAGCGCTTCGGGCAGTGTTTCAAAATCTCTCTCCGACGACCAAAGTCTCCCCGATAGGCTTCGCTTTTCTCCAATCGACCCAAGGTAACTTAGCTCGATATCATCTTTCACCATCATACCGATATCTTTTGTCTTGCCGATAAGTATTATAGACCCGCATTCTCCTAGTGTACAATTTTATCGGTATGACCTGTCTGATGTCTCACCGATATATTAAAGATATGTACATTATCATCAATGAGACCTGTATCAACTTATGCCGATATTTCCATATGTCAATGTATCAATGCTAAATGAATTTTATGGGGTTTTATGACAAAATTTAAACTAGATTTTGTAAAAGGATGTTATGTGAGGATTTTTCTGTCTGTATTATGAAGTTTTTTGGGAGGCTAATAATCATGAAGGGTGAATAAAATGGCCAAAATTTCATAGTTCCAACACAACTTTTGCAATTTTTCTTTCCAATTGATCTTCAACATAAAAATTTCAATCACACATCAAAGGAGAAGAAAAATGCTATTTTAGGGAATAGGGTTTTCCTTGGTCAAACCCTATTTTTGTAATTAAATCTTAAAATGAAACAATTCATAAAGGAATGATGAATGAACAACAATATGTAACAACTCACCAAACCTTAATTGAAACCATGGAGTGCAAATCAACAATCTAGCATGAAGAAGCCTCAATATATATAGATCTTAATCATGAACTTTGATTTAAAACAATAATTGAATTGGATCTTCGATGCTACATCAACACATTAGCTCAACAACATGCATGATGCGCCATGCCTTTGACATGATGAAATTAACTTTGATTTCTACAATAATCTTCTATAAATCTGCCCTTGAATGCCTTGGAAATATTCTTGTGAATGCTCTTGATCTCAAAAACTTGCTATTAGGACTTGCTCATAAAAATTATTAGATTTCTTAGATGAAACTATGTGAAATAGCCTTATATTTATACTTACCTTATTCTTAATTCTTGAAATTCAAATAACAAAAGCTGACATCAGATCTAGGATTTCAAATCATTAAAATACTACTTGAAAAATTAAGTGTTGAGTAATATTATTTATGAATTCCAGGCTTTATCCCTCATAATCTATAATTAATTAGGATTTGATTTGAATTAAAGGGGCCAATTAAGCTCAAATTAACCTTAATTAATTAATAAATCCCTAGATTAGTGTGAAAGTGTAAAGATACACTTTACAACACCCTAAATAAGGCACAATTAAGTCCATTTTATTAAGAAGGGTCCTAAACTTAATGTGAATGTGTAAAATACATTACAATACTATATCAATGCATAATTAAGCTCATTTTAATATTAATTATTCCCAAATTAAGTGTGAAAAAGGGATATTTTTTCAACACTACATTTTTCCCCCACTTTAGTGAGAGTATGAACCCATGTCAAATTCACACTAAATTATACATTGAAGACACTTATGTATGCAACAATGAAAAAGATACACAATCATACAACATCAAATACCAAGAATAAAAGGGATGCAGATCAAGCCTCGACTATCCAACACAATGTGGAACACATCTCATCTATTTGTCCAAGAGAAGGGGGAGGATCAAGCCTTGACTGTCCAATGTGATGTGGAACATGTCTTAGTTGTTTTTCCAAAGAACATTCAAAAGTAGAACTCTATTTCTACTATGCAAATGAAACATGCGCTGACTCTAGGGTAGTGAAACCTCAGGTCGTCCACTAGGTGAGTATCCCTTAGGAAGGTGGCTTAGTGAGAAAGTCATGCTTGTGTGTTGGATCTCACTATACTTACCATACCAAATCTATCCCTCTAATAAATTTGATAAGGTGCCACTCACATTCTCGCTTTGTGCTTAACAAGTTTTATTATGCTAAGAACCTATGAACAATAGTGCTAGTAAAGGTTTTTGTTCAAAGGGATCTTACTTCATTCATGTATAAGGTTTTCTTCTTAGGGATCATCGTTCCTAATGTCTCCAAAAGAGGAAAAGTGAAGGGTAAAATTTTCACAACTTAGGGAATGTAGTGTACCACATCAATACATTAAGAGGAAAGTCATACAATAAGAAATATTGCACTCTTGGGGGACATAAAACCCAATGAAACCACCAATAAAAGGACACATCACAAGAAAAAAGAAAATCATACCATGAAACATGAAAAATGTCAAAATATATTATTGTGCCCCCACTTTAAAGTGGTTGCTAACACCATTGTTGTGAGAAATTGCTTTAAAGTACCCAATGTTTTCTCCTAAGGCATGAGATCTTTCCTCAAAAACCCTATGCCAAGTCATATGTTTCCAAAATAAATCTATGCCAAAAAAAGGAGGGATGGGTTGCCCCAAAAAATACATAAGGGATCTATGGATTTGAGGTCAGTATGTCTTTGCTAAAATAATTTCATAAAGCACGGAAATTCCATCATTTCCAAAATACTCATAGAACTAGAAGAATGACACATAGAGAGCAAAGAAAAAAACTTTCGGGTCAACACGGAAGAGGCCTAAATGTCTCGATGCCTTGCATCATCCCCAAAAGGAAAACTAAAAACAAAATAAAAAAGATAAATGCTTACAACATATAGAATAATGTAGGTACATATAGAGGAATGCACAAAAAGAGAGAAATATACATCAAATGAAATAGCATGAGGGATCACATTATGCACATGCAATCACATAAAGAAACATGAAAAAAAAACAATGCAAAGGAAGTTAGTAAGGCACATGTGAGTCAACCTATAGTAGGTAATCCACATCC
>VCHN02000014.1:64298091-64338676 GCA_007115665.2 Sequoiadendron giganteum | reverse complement strand
ATTTTGGCCATTTTATTCACCCTTCATTATTATTAGCCTCCCACAAAACTTCACAATACAAATAGAAAAATCCCCACATAACATCCTTTTACAAAATCCGATTTGAATTTTGTCATAAAACCCCGTAATATTCATTCGGCATTGAAACATTGACATATGGAAATATCGACATAAGTTGATATAGGTCTCATCGATGATGGTGTACATATCTTCAATATATTGGCAATACATCAAATAGGTCATACTGATAAAATTATACTCTAGGAGAATGTGGGTCTATAATACTTATCAGCAAGACAAAAGATATCGGTATGACGGTGAAAGATCATATCGAGCTAAGTTACCTTGGGCCGATTGGAGAAAAGTGAAGCCCATCAGGGAGACTTTGGTCATCGAAGAGAGATTTTGAAACACTGCCCGACGCATTATTGGTCTTGTCGATAAAGAAAAAGAAGAACATCTCGGTGAAACAAATGATGTCAGGGAGAGTTTAGAAAGTCTTACCGACCCCTCGGGTTATACCGATGAAAATTGAAACTTACCAAGGTAAAATATGTCGGGGAGACGATATGCATTATCTTACCGAAAAGATGGCGTATCAAAGGGACATGTCATTGCGGGGAGATCTAAGAGACATCACAGCGAATATTATTTGATCGGCAGAACAAATTGCTTAGTCTTGGCGACATAAGTAAATAAAGCAAACATTTCGGTGAGACAAAGTGTTTTTGGAGTGAGATAAAGAACTATTGGCCTGATTCATTGAGTCTGAGTGATAGTTGTTTCGGTGAAATTGGTGGCGATCTAAAGAGCGAAAAAAGAGAAACTATCGGGGAGACTTGTAAAGTCGGGGAAACTGCAAGACGTCTTGGCGGATGGGTGAACATTGAACAGGCGGATTGGCAAAAGGTTTGAAAAATCTCACTGATATGAGCTTTGATGTGATAGCGAGAATTTCAAAAAAACTTATAGCATTCATATCTCAAGTAAAGATAATTAATGGTGCCACGAAGCATAGGAGATTTTGCATATCAGGGTATGATCAATTGAAATCATTGCCTCACAGAATTCAAAGCGAAAGAAAGCAAAGGAACCAGTAGACCAATTAAAGAATTTACCTGGCTTAAGTCTGTAGAAAGTTACAATACATTTTTCTTAAGAACTCATAAAATTCTTAATTATGGAAGGCGTTGTTTAAGGAAAACTAAAGGGAAGAAAATCCGAGGAGGGTAGCTAGCTGAAAGGAAAAAAGTAGAAGACCGAATTACACACAGAAGGTACTGAAAGGAAGCTTAATCAGGACCTCATAGATCAGTTACCTAGTTCTGGACCTAGAGCTAGGCGTTTTGCACAGCTCAAAGTGGAAGTTAACAAATTGGATGACAAATGCAAATTTATAGGGGATGTTTGGACTCCGATTAGGGGCTATGAGTTATTCATTTTCCACTATCATAGGAGAAATTGTTTTGAGCCAATATGCAATCCATCGAGGCTTGATTTAGGGAAATTGGTGTGCCCTAACGTTTTTGTTGATGTTGAACTGATAAAGATGATAGCTAGAAATTATGACCTGAAAGGCAAAGGTATATGTGATTTGTCAGGGAACCCGTTGATACATATATCTGAGAATGCAATTACTGAGGTTTTCAGGATGGAAGGAATATGCAGTGAGAAAATAGTGAGCAAAGAGCTCGACAGTGATTTCAGAAGGATGGACACCATCTATAAAGGGTGGAGCTTGCCTCTGCATAGAATTAGGTGTCACAACAAGCCTATTCCAATGGAAGACAATGAGGGGCCACCCTATCATGTCGATCTTTTTGAACCTTACATTAAATACACTTACTACTTAGTGTGATAGGTATTGGGGATAGAGGTACCTGAGCATATGGCAATTGTGCCCATGGTAATTGTTGTAGACACTTAGCATCATAATTCAAGATCATTTGATTATGTTGCACACCTTTTTAAAGAGCTAGATACAAATTTGATGGTGATAGAGGGTGGCACTTTTGTTCTCCATCTCAGAAATTATTCACTACTACTGCATTTAGTGCTATACTTCAGAGCACCTGATGATTTCACAATTTGACAAGGAAGGTAGGCCATTTCCTATTCAATTATGGACTGTTGTTTGGGACAACAGGTTTGCCAATTCAAATTTCTTGAATTTTGAAGAATTTTTTGTGAAACCATTGTATAGATTTTTCAAACATCCTTGTAATTTTTCTTTATCCAAAGAAGTGAAAAGGTTTCTTAGGTCTAGAGATTACAATGGACCAATCAACCATAACTGGGGGGATTGGTACTGTTTAGAGAATGCCACAATGATTAGGGTTTATGGCTTTGAAGATGCACCTTTCATTTTGCCTAGAACTGTCCCGGATAGAATTTCCTACCTAGAAATTGTTAGGCAAATGGATTATTCCAGTGTTATGACTTTAAGTTCATATGGTAAAACAACCTTTATACCAAGCACATTGTGTTTTAGTGACTTCATTGTATTAGCCAAAGAAGGTTATGATTTGATTTTGGATAAATTGTTGCACTATAACATGAGAAGAGCACCAGTTAGAAAGAACTTTGATCCTGAAGGGTATATTCACTCTACCAAACAAAAAATAAATTTTAGAGGGTACCATCATGTGCCCTATAAATCTAATGATATAATCAGAAACCTAGAGGCAGAGGAGGCAAAAATTGTGATTGAAAAACATAATCAAGAGCTGATGGATGTTGAAATGTTATCCTCCATTAAAGGGATATCAGAAACAGACAGGCCACAAAACTCATTTGAGAAAGTTTCGAGAATGAGGACTCGGGATTATACATATGTTGCTAGGGATAATGATGTTGATGAAACCATGGATGTAGATACAAGACATGAAGACTATAAGTCTTTCATATCAGATGATGAATTTATAAGGACCTCGGAGTTTAAAAAAATTCTATATAAGCAAAAAGGAAAAGAGATAAGAGTGCAGGTTGAGAATGTTACTCAAGGAAATGAGGATCAATTGTTGAAATGCTTAAAAGATAAAGTAGATTTGGAAATGATTAACATGACCCCTAAAAAGGGAAGGAAGCTGCTAGAAAGGGTAGGTGTCATGATTTTTCTAGGTTTTGATATGAACTCTGCTTTATTTTTTGATAGTTTCTTGAAAGATAGCAATGATACCCACAAGTTAAGTATAGAAAAGGTGACGAAGGTATACACAGGATCAAGATACAACCCTGATGATGAGACATTCATGATTTGGGCCTTATATCCTCCTCACAAAAGGTTAATTATTACTGATACTGAAAAAGCATTTGGAAATTTCATGACCCTGAAGGCTGGGGAAGTTGACCCTGTGGCAACTGCTGATATTGGCATAAACATAGCCAAGTTAAATAAAGCTCAAATCCAATCATTCATAAGGGAAAGGGAGATGTATAAAACTGGTAATGAAAGGATGTTGAGAGAAAATGAACACTTAAAATACTTGGCAGGAGCTATGGCAGAGCCAACAAGGATGCTCACCCAAGGTGAGAGTTCACAGAAAATGGATCATTGGGAAGGATCAAATACATATTCTCAAGGGAAAATAGATGCACTTGCTGAAAAAATCAAAAGAAGATAGGTCATCCTAATTACTTGGTTGAATAGGCTCTGGGGAAAACATTCACAATTTATGGATGCCATAAAGGAACACAGGAGAGTGGACAGCATAATTCAAGAAAAAATTGAGGAATTGGAGCAAAAGGACATTCCTAGTAATGAAGAGATTGAGAATGCTAATTGTATCATGGACAGGCACATGGATTTCTATGAAGAGTTGCAAGGATATATGCAAGGATTGATAGAGGCTTACGAAGATAGATTGGCCAAGTTATATGATGATGAAGGAAAAATGAAAGAAG
Source organism: Sequoiadendron giganteum (assembly GCA_007115665.2). NCBI lineage: Eukaryota > Viridiplantae > Streptophyta > Pinopsida > Cupressales > Cupressaceae > Sequoiadendron > Sequoiadendron giganteum. The sequence goes on along the minus strand of VCHN02000014.1, from coordinate 64,334,773 downwards.
CAACTACATGGAAAAGTGAGTGTGAAACAATACTCCAAGAGATGTTGAAAGCATCCACTATGGAGGACGTAACATTGGATGAGGCGTGTGAGCAGAATGAGAAAATGATAATGAAGTATATTATGATCTGCAATGAATGGATGCTGACACTCATGACGGTCAGGATTATACAGAGCATATGTCTGCAATCCATTTGTGGCTTAACAAGAATTAGTTAAATAGATAATTTGTTAAAACTTTTTATGCTTTAGACTTTTGAAAAGGCATGTCCTTTCACAGACTGATGTATAAATATCCGTTATTGGATAATATAGGGGGGATAGATTTTATAAATAGGAAAATCGTTGTAAGTATTTTTAGAATGATATTCAAGGAGACTATGATGCGTGTATAAATTTTGAAGGATCAACTAAATGGAATTTAATGTTATGACGCTATTCTGGTATCAATTATTGGTTGAAGCTAATTGAAATATTATCAAGTTGTCTCCAAGGTTGATGTTTCTATATTATTTAAATTGAAATATCAAGTATATTCTCAGTTTATCAATACACATTTTTTGTATTTGTGTGATGTGATTGGTTGGTTCTTTCAAGAAAAGATTAATTACTTCAAGTCATTCACAGTAATCTAGAAACTATCATTTGGATCATTAAGAAGAGTTTGATAATTACATCCCTACATGTTTATACAGTTTATAGACTAAATATCATATGCCAAATAATTAGAATCCCTACCAAATAGAAACCATTCATTTAAAGCTTTCATTTGACTCCGTTTTACCCAACAAGGCACTGGTCTCCCCTATTTAGATTACATTAGTTTTATTCATTTCATTTGACATCTCTGAATTTAACATATTAATTCACACCTTGATATTGCATATACAAGCTATACCAAATTAGGATCATATCTTTCCATTATTAAATTGCCATTTGTGGATAGTTAGGTCAAGTAGGAAGCATAAATTCAAAATATGTGTTACTCATATAGGTGTACCCACCTAGGTTTAGCAGAGCCTTAAGAGTAGAGGGCCCAACCGTACTGGTTTGCGTTATCAGTTGACTAACAACGTAGTGAGAGTTTGGCAACCTCTCATGGTTCATTGAAACCAGTATTTTTGAGACCCAACAAATTGGCGACTCTACTAGGGAAAAAACTAGAGAATTGTCTGGTAGTAGACAACCTTTCCATATAAAGTCATTAAAGGAAATCAAAATTGGAATTTGAAAGAAATCGACTCCGCTAGGTAAGATAACCACAAAATCTTTTCTCACTTTTAGGAAAAGTGGGTGGCAACTTTGAATGAATAAAAAACATTGAAACTGATACAATAAGATACAAATCAGAAAGGAATCAACATAGAGTTCAGACCATCACAATCTCTCACAACATGCAAGGAAGGAGATCTTTGTACAAGGAGGGGGAGGGTCCTGATAATAAAGGAAAGTCAAATTACAAAAACAATCAGGGCAAGAAAGTGTTTAATGACTTGGACACAACAACAAAAAACAAAGCATCAAAGTTGTTGCTGGAAACACATAATTCATATGATACGCTTGCAAAGGAAGAGAGCCCATCTAAAGAGCTCCACACTCCTGAGGGGAGGAGAAATCCTTCCCACCCAGTGGACCTTGGGAAAGCTGATGAGTACATGGCTGAGTTCGAAGCTAGAAAAAGTAGAGAATATGAAGATGAACAAAGAGTAGCAATCTATGAGGGAGGTCTTGAGTATGATGAGACATTCGAAGAAAATCATGAACTTACGACACAAGATGAAGAAGATGCACAGTGGGAACAAATGAGGCAACATGCAAAGAGATTAAGGGTAGAGTATGAGCAACAACTTCAAGCACTGGAAGAACTGAGAAAGATGAAGTTACACAAAGCTCAAATCAAAACATCAGTGATTGAATCACCCAAATATACACTCCCCATAAAAGCAACAATATGAAGCCATCGAGTTCCCCTCAAGCCCGCCGAAATTAGCCTAGAAATTAATATAGAAACACAAATGCTCCACCACAACACCAAAATATTCAACCACCTCCTCATCACTAATATGCACCCCCACAAGGCCCACAATATATGGCAAACAACAACCCACTCTACCAACACCGGAATTTCCATACCCCTCCCCCCCCCCCACAATGCACAACTATGATTAGACAATTTGATCTTGTCGGGTTTCAAATCTATCCTTACCCCTTGGACAACAATTGGAGGAACTTAGTCCCTACATTTATAGGAAGTAATGTAGTTATAGCTAAAGAACATCTAATAAATTTTAAAGCAATCATTCAGGACTTAGACATGCAGTATGAGGATGTACAAATGAGATTATTCATGATGTCATTAGTTGAGGATGCCAGAGACTAGTTTAATAGTCTACCAATAGCATCCATTTATTCCACTCAAGTATTTCATGACCAATTTCTTCAACAATATAGAAATCAGTGTGCATCAGACTTTGCATTACATGAGTTAGTGACAATTCAAAAACATCAAAATGAGTCAGCCTTTGATTTTAACCAAAGGTTTGTTAAATTACACAATAAAATATCTCAGGCATCCAAGTTGGCTGACCCTACTACCTTAAGTATCTATTTGAAGGCCATTGACCCCAAGACGGGGTACGAATTGAGAAATAGGGGTCCTAGAAATCTGGCTGAGGCCCAAAAGATAGCCTTAACTATTGAGAATAACAAAAAAGCTGCAGAGATGTTTTCTAAAAGGGAAAACCCTAGGGTTCCCCAATATGTTCCCCCAAATAGACAGGAGAACACATATAGAAATGAAATACCCAGGATGCATGACATGCCTTATAGTACCAACTGGAAAGATAGGAAACCAATGAATGAGAGACCTAGAAATAAAGAGACACCTGATCCATTAAAAAGAAAAGGGGCATACATGGTAGATAAAAGTCCCTTGTGTTCAGTTTGTTATGCACCACATTCCCCTGAACATTGTGTAACAGCTCAGTCAATATCGGAGGAAGATACACAAGAAAATGATGGTGGTGAAGACCAGAATGTATATTTAACTTCCCACACTCTTAACCCTTTGGAGTAGGAATATGCATCTTCAGAAGAGGAAGGATATGAATACAATGTGGACCACCAAAAATACAATGTTCACATGGCAGAGCAGCATGTTTTCTCTAACCATGAGGAAAATGAAAGTGATCAAGACCCCCCTGTTGCATCAAGCCAGACTAATAGATGTAATATAAGAAGACCAAGTGAAGAGGAGATTAAAAGATTGACGATTGCAGTAGTGGAGGATGCCAGAAGCAAATATCATTTGAGAAATAGAATAGTAAATAAAGATGAGGGTGTCCCAAGGGGGATATTCATAAAAAATAAAAAGGCATCAAATGAGACATCAAAAGGGACTGACAATAAACAATCAAACAGTAGAGAACAAAAAGGACCCCCTAAGGAGGAAAGCAAGAAACCTCCCATTGAAAAGAAAAAGCTAGATCAAACATCAAAACTAGAGAAAGAAGAAAATAAAGGAGAATGCACTAAACCTAAAAGGGAAATCAAATCTGAAGGTACATTTTTTGATTTTATACAAGCTCTATCTCAATTGAAAATGTATGTACCCTTAATTCAAATGATAAAAATCAAAGAATATAAGTACCATACAACTAATTTCTAATGGAAATCAAAATATAAGCCCTTGGAACAAAGAGGTCTTAGAGATAAATAATAAAAAGGAGGTAAAAATCCCAAAAGCCTACCTAATGAACACACCACAAATTGACCCACTCATAAGCAACAAACTAGTAAGAAATTTCATGATAGAATGGGGTGCTTCTATGAATATCATGCCAGTAGGGGTAATGAAACAGCTTGGTTTATGGATAGATGTGGAGGGAGCTAAATGCTATGCTATGGATAGCAGGCCTGTCCCAGTTGTGGGAATCATGAAAAATGTGGAAGTCAGGTTGGAAACTTACCCACAAGCCTCTTACACTATTGACATAACTGTAATTGACACACCACCCCAGTTTGGGATGCTTTTATCGAGAAAATGGACTATTTCAGTAGGAGGCAATGTACAATTTGACTTGTCATATGCCACCATACCAGTAAATGGGGAGGAGGTAAAATTTTATAGAGAGCCTAGAGTGAACCAAATTGTTGAATATGCTCCTCAAGAACCACTAAATTGTTTATGTGATGTTGATCTGGGAATCTTTAGAGTGGAACTATCTTAGCCCAAGTTGGAAAGCACAGATCCAATTGATCAAAATATCTCTAAAAATCAACAAGGAATATGGAAAATGTATTTCAATGGAGCTTGCAGCCAAGAGGGTAATGGAGTTGGTATAGTTTTTATATCTCCTGATGGTTCAACTTATAAATATTCATTTTTGTTAGCATTTGAATGTACTAACAATGTAGCGGAATATGAAGCTTTGTTGACTGGTCTAAATTTAGCTGTTAAACACAAGATCAAAATCTTAACAGTTTTTGGAGATTCGGAACTAGTTGTATCTCAGATCAAATCAAAATATGTAGTAAGAAATAAAAGACTGAAACAATACAGAAATGCAATATGGGATACTATTGAACTATTTGATGCTTTTTCCATTGATTGGGTAGACATATCAAAGAACATAATGGCGGATTTCTTGGCAAATGTAGCATTAAAACGAGATGATATCACATTGGTAGGAGTTTCTAGTTGGTAGGTTTTCAATAATGACACTGACCTTTTGAAATTCCTTTAGTGTATAGACCAGTACGAGGCTCAAGAAATTTATTTCAATGCCTTTGTAGAAGAAATAAATGAAGAATAGACAGTGTTGGGAAAGAAGGTCCTACAACTCACAACTAATAAACTTCCCAAGGGGTTGGTAGCATTGGAAAGAGTATACAATGGAAGTGATCAATCCCTTATGAAACAAACCCCAGTCAGAGGGGAAGATATTGAAGAAATAAACTTGGGGACCGAACTATCACCAAGGAAGGAAGGTATACATTGGAAAAAAGATAAGCCCTATTGTTCGAAAAATGTTGATTTCATTGTTAAGGAAATATAAACATGTGTTTGCATGGTCTTATGAAGACCTCAATGTTGGTATGTGACAACTGATCATTCTATACTGTACACTCTTCATGTATCCTCACCGGGGTCCGAGGCCGGGCCGGGCCCCGGGTGGGGGTTCGGGGGCGGTAGCCCCTGAGAAAAATTTTTGTCCTGCTTTTTCGCGAAATTATCGAAAAAAGGAAAAATCATAAAAAGGAAAAAAAAATCCCGATTTTGTATAACCCTAATTTATAAAGGGTTTCGGATAGAGTTACTGTATTATAAGAAACAGGCGATTATTTGTGATATTGTAATAGGGTTTTGCACTGGTTAATAATATCATTGGTTGGCTGTAGTTTGGTGGATGTAGCCCACATTGGGTGAACCACGTTAAATTCTCTGTGTTAGTTTTATGTGTGTTTTATTTCTGGTTTATTTGATAAAATCTGCATTTAGCTTTTAGATATCTGCCTTTGAAAACCTAACAAGTGGTATCAGAGCGAGTTGTTTTCGATTATCATTTGCAGGAAAGTCTCACGGTTGAGTGGGAGTCTCACGGTTAAGTGGGAGCAATGGCAAACGAGGGTAAGATGAAGGTTGATAAGTTCAATGGGCAGAACTATCATTTATGGAAGATGCAGATGGAGGACTATCTCTATCAGAAGGATTTATGACGGCCATTGGAAGGGAAAACCAAGAAACCCACAACAATGACGGATGAGGACTGAGATATTTTAGATAGAAAGGCACTTGGTAGTATTCGCTTATGCTTGGCACAATCGGTGGCGTTCAATATCACAACAGCAAAGACAACTCTAGAGTTGATGGAAACCCTAGCAAAGTTGTATGAAAAGCCTTCCACTTCGAATAAGGTATTTCTTATGAAGCGTTTATTTAATATGAAAATGGTAGAAGGTGGATCAGTTAGTGATCATTTAAATGAGTTCAATACAGTTACCAGTCAATTAACTTCTGTAAAAGTAAACTTTGATGAAGAAGTTAGGGCTCTTTTGATTCTGTGTTCTTTACCTGAAAGCTGGAATAGCTTGGTAATGGTTGTTAGCAATTCTGTTTCTGGTTCAAATACATTGAAATTTGATGATGTTGTTGGTGTTATTTTGAGTGAGGAAATTCGTAGGAAAAGCTCAGGTGGAATATCCACATCAAGCAGTGTTTTGAATGCAGAAAGCAGGGGTAGAACAAAGGAGAGAAGAAACAATTATGGAAGTCGTGGGAAGTCACGAGGAAAATCAAGTTACAGAAGGTCCCAATCTAGAGACAAGAGGGATTGTCGGTACTGTGGTAAGCCAGGTCATTTAAAGAAAGATTGTTGGTCTCAGAAAAATAAAGAAGGAGACGAAAAGGAAGGAAATAAAGAGGCAAATGTGGTAAGTAATAAATTTGATGAGGATGCTTTGATTCTTTCTCTTGACAATGTTGATGATTCTTGGGTGTTAGATTCAGGGGCTTCATTTCATGCTACGCCCCATAGAAATTATTTTCTTGATTATGTCCAAGGGGATTTTGGGCTGGTTTATTTGGGAGATAATGAACCCTGTCAGATTGTTGGAAAGGGAAGCATCAAGATTAAGTTGCAGAATGGGAATCATTGGCTACTACATGAGGTAAGGCACATTCCAAAGCTAAAAAGAAATTTAATTTCAGCAGGGCAACTAGATGATGAAGGTTGTGTTGTTACATTTAGTGATAAAAATTGGAAGGTTACAAAAGGTGCCTTAGTGGTAGCAAAAGGTGTGAAAGTAGGCACCTTATATCTTTGTACAGGTCATACTATTCCTTCTACTTTAGCTATTGCAGATAAAAATCAATGTTCAGGAACAGTTGCTGCAGTTCAGCAGGAAGAAAATCAGATAGTTGCTGCGAATTCTGAATCAGTACTATGGCATAACAGACTTGGTCACATGAGTGCAAAAGGTATGAAAGTACTTCATTCAAAGAATGCTTTACCAGGTCTAAAATGTGTTAACATGGATTTCTGTGAAAGTTGTGTGTATGGCAAACAAAAGAGAGTTAGTTTTCTCAAGGATGGGAAACAAAAGAAGGATGAGAAATTGGAGCTTGTGCATACGGATGTATGGGGACCAGCTCAGGTATCTTCTCTCGGTGGCTCTCATTATTATGTCACATTCATCGATGATGCAACTAGGAAGGTATGGATTTATTTCATTAGGCAGAAATCTGATGTATTTGAAACTTTTAAAAAATGGAGAAGCTTGGTTGAGAATGAGACAGGTAAAAAGTTGAAATGTCTCAGATCTGATAATGGTGGTGAGTATTACAGCAAAGAGTTTGAAGATTATTGTTCCTCTAATGGTATTCGTAGGCAGAAAACGATTCCAAGGACTCCACAGGAAAATGGAGTGGCTGAGTGTATGAACAGATCAATAATGGAGCATGCACAACCTATGAGATTGCATGCTAGGTTGCCTTTAAACATGTGGGCAGAGGCTATAAATACTGCTGTTTATTTAATTAATAGAGGTCCTTCTAATCCTTTGGGTTGTGGTATTCCAGAGGAAGCATGGAAAGGTAAGAAGGTAAGTTATTCTTTTCTGAAAACCTTTGGTTGTGAAGCATTTGCACATATAGATTCTGAAAATAGAACCAAGCTTGATGCAAAGTCAAAGAAATGTATATTTGTTGGATATGGCATAGATGAATTTGGTTATAGGCTTTGGAATTTTGAAAATAATAAAATTGTGAGAAGCAGGGATGTCATATTCAATGAGAAAATGTTGTACAAAGATCTATTGCAGCAGCATGAGAAGAAAGAACAGGATTATGAAGTGCTGGATGATATTACAAACACCAATGTTCCAGTGGTTCCTCATGCTCCGCAACAGCAACAACAAGAAATACCACAAACTCCAATGAATGTTAGGCGATCTTCAAGGTTAAGTAGACCTCTAGAAAGATTTTCTCCCTCTTTGTACTTTATTCTATTAACTGATGCTGGTGAACCAGAATGTTATCATGAAGCTATGTAGGTGGATACCAAGGTTCAGTGGGAGCATGGAATGGAAGAAGAAATGGACTCCTTGCTGAAAAATCAGACTTGGGAATTATGCAAGTTGCCTGTAGGTAAAAAGGCTTTAGCAAACAAATGGGTTTATAGGATGAAAGAGGAGGATGGAGGTAAGAAAAGATTTAAATCCAGATTAGTCGTAAAGGGATTTGCATAGAAACAGGGTATTGATTTTGATGAAATATTTTCTCCAGTTGTTAAAATGACCTCTATTCGTATTGTGTTAAGTATTGTGGCTGTTGAAGATTTGCATTTAGAATAGCTTGATGTTAAAACTGCCTTTCTCCATGGTGATTTGGAAGAGGAAATTTATATGGAATAGCCACAAGGATTTGAGGTCAAAGGTAAGGAGAAACTAGTGTGCAGATTGAAGAAAAGCTTATATGGCTTGAAGCAAGCACCTCAACAATGGTATCTTAAATTTGATAGTTTTATGGCTGAGCAAGGTTACAACAGGTGTAATTCAGACCATTGTGTTTATTTTAAGATGCTAGGTGAAGATAGCTACATTATTTTATGTTTATATGTTGATGATATGCTTGTAGCGGGGTCTAACATGGATCACATAAAGGAGTTAAAACAACAGTTAGCAAATTCATTTGCTATGAAGGATTTGGGGGCAGCAAAACAAATCCTTGGTATGAAGATTACAAGAGATAGGAAAAACAGGAAATTGTTTTTATCTCAGGTTGATTATGTTAAAAAGGTGTTGCAGAGATTTCATATGGAGAATGCAAAAGCTGTCAGCACACCTTTGCCCAGTCATGTAAAATTGACTAAGGATATGTGTCCAAAGACACAAGAGGAGGAAGAAAAAATGTCCAAGGTACCATATGCTTCAGTTGTAGGTAGTTTAATGTATGCCATGGTATGCACGAGACCAGATATTGCACATGTTGTAGGAGTTGTTAGCCGGTATATGAGTAATCCAGGAATTGAGCATTAGAATGCAGTAAAATGGATTCTCAGGTATTTGAGAGGTACACTAGATAAACATTTATGTTTTGAGGGCTCTAATACAGATTTAAAAGGCTATGTTGACTCAGATCTGGCAGGGGATATTGATACCAGGTGGAGTACCATAGGTTATGTATTTACCGTTGGTGGGATAGCAGTAAGCTGGATATCTCAATTGCAAAAGGTGGTTGCTTTATCCACCACAGAGGCAGAGTATGTGGCTGCAACAGAGGCAGCAAAGGAGATGATATGGATGCAATTTTTTATGGAAGAGTTGGGAAAACAACAGGCTGAAAATTACTTGTTCACAGATAGCTAGAGTGCTATACATCTTGCAAAGAATTATGCCTTGCACTCTAAAACCAAACACATACAGTTGAGGTATCATTTCATTCGGTTAGTGTTGGAGGATGGACAGGTAAAGCTGGAAAAGATACATACAGATGTAAATCCAGTGGATATGTTTACTAAGGCAGTGATAAGGGAGAATTTGAGCTCCTCTTCAGCTTCGGTTGGCCTTCAAGTTTGAATTAAAGTATAAGAAAGCAGCAGGGTCCAAGGTGCTTATTTCCAGTCGGAGCTATAAGTGCAACGGTGTCGTCCAGGTTCAGTCTCCAAGTGGGAGATTGTTTAGGTGTGGAGCCTGATCAGTCTCCAAGTGGGAGATTGTTGGTATGTGGCGACTAATCATTCTATACTGTACACTCTTCATGTATCCTCGTCGGGGTCTGGGGCCGGGCTAGGCCCCGGGCGGGGGTTCGGGGGCGGCAGCCCTCGAAAACGGGGGTTCGGGGTCGGTAGCCCCCGAGAAAATTTTTTGTCCTACTTTTTTGCGAAATTATCGAAAAAGGGAAAAATCATAAAAAGGAAAAAAAAACCCCAATTTTGTATAACCCTAATTTATAAAGGGTTTCGGATAGAGTTACAGTATTATAAGAAACAGGCGATTATTCGCGATATTGTAATAGGGTTTTGCACTGGTTAATAATATCATTGGTTGGTTTCGGTTTGGTGGATGTAGCCCACATTGGGTGAACCACGTTAAATTCTCTATGTTAGTTTTATGTGTGTTTTATTTCTGGTTTATTTGATAAAATCTGCATTTAGCTTTTAGATATCTGCCTTTGAAAACCTAACACTCAAGGCATATAGGGAGGATTTATTTCAGCATCAAATTCCATTTAAAGCAGATGCAAAGCCTTTTAGACAGAAACAAAGGCCCATTAACCCCACTCTGAAACCAAAAATGAAGGAAGAATTGACCAAGCTCGGAGATGGAGGTATTATCAAACCTGTGAGGCACTCAACATGGGTATCAAACCTTGTTCCTATTAGAAAGAAAAATGGAGATATAAGACTGTGTGTAGATTTCAAAAATTTAAATGTAGCATCTCTTAAAGATAACTACCCACTGCCTAACATGGAAGCCATTTTGCATAAGGTAACTGGATGTGAGTTGCTGTCTATGATGGATAGTTTTTTTTTATTATAACCACGTTAAAGTCAAGGAATGTGAGCAGTATAAAACAGCTTTCACAACCCCATGGGGACCATATGTATATGTGAGAATGCCTTTTGGTCTCACTAATGCAGGAGCAACATTTCAAAGGGCTATGGACTTAGCATTTGCTGATTTGATCAATGCTATAATGGTGGTGTATCAAGATGACCTCACGGCTTACTCAAAAAGAGTTGAAGATCATATGAGGCAGCTTGAAAAAATATTCATTAAAGCTTTAGAATATGGCATCAGTTTGAACCCTAAGAAGTGTCATTTTTTTGTTACGGAAGGGAAGCTCCTAGGACACATTGTATTGAAAGAGGGAGTTAGGATAGATCCTGAGAGAGTTGAGGCTATAGATAAAGTTCCTATCCCTAAAAATGTGAAAGCCATCTAGTCATTCTTTAGGCAGATTAATTTTGTTAGGAGGTTTGTATCTAACTTTGTTGAGATTGTATGAAGGACGTAACATTGGATGAAGCGTGTGAGCAGAATGAGAAAATGATAATGATGGAGATTGTGATCCATGATGCATTTGGGGATGCTGACACTCATGAGCACCAGGATTATATGGAGCATATGTCTGTAGTCCATTTGTGGCTTAGCAAGAATTAGTTAAATGGAGAATTCGTTAAAAAAAATTCTACTTTAGACTTTTGAAAAGGCACATCCTTTCACAAACTGATGTATAAATATCCGTTATTGGATAATTGTAGAAGGTAGAAGATAGATTTTAAAAATAGGACAATCACTGTAAGTATTTTTAGAATGATATTCAAGGAGACTATGATGCGTGTATAAATTTTGAAGGATCAAATGAATGGAATTTAATGTTGTGGCACTATTCTGGTATCAATTATTGGTTGAAGTTAATTGAAATATTATCAAGTTGTCTCCAAGGTTGATGTTTCTTTGTTATTTAGATTGACATGTCAAGTATATTCTTAGTTTATCAGTACACATTTGTTGTATTTGTGTGATGTGATTGGTTGGTTCTTTCAAGCAAAGATTAATTCCTTCAAGTCATTCACAATAATCTAGAAATTGTCATTTGGATCATTAAGAAGAGTTTGATAATTACATCCTTGCATGTTTATACAAGTTATAGACTAAATATCATATTCCAAATAATTAGAATCCCTACCAGATAGAAACCATTCATTTAAAGCTTTCATTTGACTTTGTTTTACCCAACAGGGCACTGGCCTCCCCTATTTAGATTACATTAGTTCTATTCATTTCATTTGACATCTCTTAATTAAACATATTAATTCACACCTTGATATTGCATATACAATTTATACTAAATTAGGATCATATCTTTCCATTATTAAATTGCCATTTGTGGATAGTTAGATCAAGTAGGAAGCATAAATTCAAAATTTGTGTTACTCATATAGGTGTACTCACCTAGGTCTAGCAGAGCCTTAAGAGTAGAGGGCCCAGCCATACCGGTTTGCCTTGTCAGTTGACCAACAACGTAGTGAGAGTTTGGAAACCTCTCATGGTTCATTGAAACCAGCGTTTTTGAGACCCAACAAGTTGCAAAGTTGTCAAATTTGTCACCTTTCTTGCAAGATCATGGAAACTGAGCTACAAAATTTATTTCCAAGTTTCTGATAGTCTCCAACTACGATCTAGGAGTGTAGACATTGAAGAAAAAAACATAAAAACCATTTTTCTAGAACCCTATATAGGATCCATACGCCACTAGGTTAATTAGTCCTCATTTAGGCCCGAAAAAGCACTTTTTACAATAGGTACACAACATTTAACCCTCTTAAAACCTGCCTTTTGATTGGTGTATTGTTTAGGTTTGATTTATAATTGTAATTTATGCATTATAACCCTCATAATTGAATGAAATTAGAGAAATATAGGTTGCATCCATTTGTTTAATCCATCTTGCATCCCCAATATCCCATTTTTTCTTTGTTTCATCTTGCATGGTGTAAGTTTTTCATCCTTTGTCTTAGAGTAATTATTAACCTAAAGGACATGTTAAATCTCTCTTGTGCTAATTTGTCCTTGATGACAATGTGTGTTAGAGTCTAGCATCTTGGTTGTTTACTTAGTTGATCTGCTTCATTTATGTTTGGCATGTTTACTTCACTTTTGATATTATCTTGGGTGGCATTGATAGCTTGACTCCTTGTGCAGATCTCGGTTGAGGTATTATGGTTACTGGTTTATGTTCCTTGATTAGGTGACATGTTTCTAATTCACTTGATTATATGACTTTGGCATGTTTAGTATTCTACAGATTGATATGTTGTGGCTTGATCAGTTTCTAGCCTCATGAAATTTTTAATGGTTTTTTATCATATTCAGAGTCATCCTACTCCAGCCTTTTTTCAGTAATGATCTCTGGTTCTTGATGCTTGGGTTTATGAGATACAGATTTTTTCCAGTTTTAAGAAAACCCTATCGGGTTTCCTTAATCAACTGATAATGGTTTATGGTATGTGGAATGGCATTGTGAACTTAGCATGTTTCTAGCCTTTATTACACTTCACAAGGCTTTGGAAAGTATTTTGACATTGGAAATTATATGGCATTGGATATTAATGAGGTGGCAATTGGCTCTGATATTATTTGATATCTTTTGGGATTGGAAATTATTTTTGGCACACTATGGGAGTGCATATTATATTGCATTTGAGTCTAATGATGGTTAAATCATAAGGCTTAAAAGCCGACAACAAGTATAATTTTTTTTTATTAATGTTTTATATCACATTGGATGTGACTTGGCTTTGATTATTTGGAATCAAACATGCCTTAGGCGATCGGAATTTAATAGGTAAAATGGTCATATCATAATATATGTCAAGGCATCATTTGGTTGGCATTTTATTTGGAAATTTGTTAATGATTTGTGAGAATTTTGGTCAGCATGATTGTCTTTGATTTTTTGACAGATTTCAAAGGGCATTATGATTTTATGCATTATCATATCGGTCCTTTCGGACTTCAAATGTTATCACATTTTGCAAAGGACTTTGTTTTCTTGCTTTGGAAGTTTAGGGAAAACTCTTTATCATTTTCACTACTCTTGGGTTTCTAACCCTATTTTGGCCGCCACCATGGAATCATACTCTCAGTCGTTTCACTGTGCATGTTGTTGGTTTACAGACCTTGGACAATGTATGGGGTTTTTAGTAAGACCATTACAATGGTCACTTCATCTGACTGGCTCCTATCATTGGGTAAGATCTTGTAATGAGGAAGGTACTCGGGTTGCTCAGCTTCTCTGCAAATCTGGTAAACACTTTTGTGACACCATCTCCATCAATATTCTCAGGTATTCATCTTTTTGTCTGCCTTGTAGATCCATTACTTCTCAAGCAAGGTTAATTTAAGATAAGTTTTTTTATGCTAAAGGAAAGTTGAAAAATGAGTCTATTCCTTTCATGGCTAGATCTGAAATTATTTCTCCAAAACTTGACTACATTTTTAACGAAGGTTATCATGTCAGTTTTAAGGGATGTGATTTTTGTTTGTGGGTAATCATAAAATATTTGAAACTCTTCAGATCCTTACCTAGAATCTTTGGTAACTACTCTTAAAAGCATGATTTCAGTTATGAAAGCATTGTTCTTTCAATTACTTCATTTCGCAATAGTTTTCAGTGGTTATTATTTTTTTTTAAATTACATGCATGCCTTGATGTTGTTTTTGGTTAAGCTTTGCATGTGTAGGCTGCTCAACAAGATAGGGTTTTGTCACTTCTATTAGTGTATATTTTTTTTCTATTATTGTCTGGAAAAATATCTCTCTCTAAAGAACTTTGTCTTACCTAAAAAGTAGCTCGACAGAAAAGTGGAAACAAACAAAAAGGTCACCTCTATTTTGTTTTGTAAAAAACAAGATTTTGTTGTAACCAAAAGTTGTGAGTAATGATGTATTCTGTAAAAATATGAAAACAAAGAGATTAGGGCTTTAGTATTACTGAAAAACAAAAAGGAGAAAAATTATTGCATGAGATATAGGTTTACTTACTTTTTGCTGAAAATATTGAAAAAACAGTGAGTTAACTGTTTTGTATGGTATCATGGAAAATGTATGAAACAGTGTGAGAAAAACAAAGTGAGAACTTATTACTGAAAAGAGATTATAATTGAAAACTTAATGATATTTTCCTCAAGTTCTCTTAAGGCTTGATAATGGGTGGAACTTTGAAGTGTCATTCTTGACATTTGAGAATTCTACACATTGTCTATCAAGAGGCACTTGACAGAAATCATGGAAGCAGATAGATCCTCTGTATCATTGTATGTTCTATTGAAAAACAAAAAAGGGGTTGGTGCTCCTTGATATTGGTATCTGTAAAAAGAGTTGTTGGTGCTCCTTGAGTAGGTGCTCAGAAATCAGCCATCAGGCATTGTCAAAAATGACTATTGAAATGAAAGCCTAAAAAAGGCAGTAGGTTAAGGAGTGGTTTTCTACCCCAGGAGGTTTTCCCATTTGACATATCTTGTGTCTATTTGAGTATCTTTGGTTCATTTTATTCAGTGATTTAATGCTTTAAAATGATATGTTTCACTATTCTCATTTCAGTTTATGTGATTGCATTCAATACATGAATGAGTTTATCATTGATAAATGAGAGCATACATTTGGTTTATTTCAGTTTCAATTAAATTTGGTAAAGAGGTTAATAACACTGATTCACCCCCCCTCTCAGTGTCTTTTCACTCCAAAAATTGGTATTAGAGCCTAGGGTCCTCTGATAGGTATTTCCAACCTAGGATTGGTTCTGGCCTTGGAGTCTATTCAAAATGTCTCAAGCTCATGAAGGCACTTCCATGACTAGAGCTTCATTATTTGATGGAACTGGTTATGTATTCTAGAAAATTAGAATGGAAACTTATTTAACTTCTATTGACCTTGATTTCTGGAGCATAGTATTGGTTGGGTACACTGTACCAGCTACTCTGCCTACTACTTTTGATGAAAAGAAAAGATATGAAACCAATGCAAGAGAAAAACATGCTCTTCTATGTGCACTGACTAAAGATGTCTTCATTAAATTCATGCACTACAACTCTACTAGGGAAATATGGACTAAACTTGAAACTATCTATCAAGGAAATGAAAAAGTAAAATAGTCTAAAGTCCTCACTCTAAAACACCAGTTTGAAGAAATAAAAATTAGGGACGATGAAAAAGTGGTTGATTACTTCTTGAGAGTTGATGAAATTGTCAATTCCATGAAGGCTCTAGGAGAAGAATTTAAGGAATTTGATGTTGTAACTAAGGTCATCAGAACCTTACCAACAAAATTTGAAGCTAAGGATGATACTCTAGAAGAGAAGAAACACTTTACCCAACTTACCCTTGGTAGCCTACAAGGCACTCTGACTACCTATAAAATGAGGATTAGTAAAAACAACACCTTTGCAAAAGAAACAGCATTTACTACTGAAAGGAAAGAAAAGGATGAGCTCACTAAATCAGAATTTTCTGATTCTAAAGAATCCCACTTTGTGAGGAAACTCAAAAAGGGTTCTGGAAAGTATAAGGGAAAACTTCCCTTCAAATTCTTTAACTGTGGAAAAATAGGCCACTTTACTGCAAAGTGCCCCTATGGTGACACAAGTAGTGATAACAAAAAATCTGAAAAATTGGCCAAGAAAAAGGCCTATACACATATACAGAAATTCAATTTCAAAAAGAAGAAAATTTTGTTCTGCAAAAAAGAAATAGACTCTAAATCTGAAGATTCTTTAGATGAAGAGGATGAAAATCTATTCATGGCTGAAATCATTCAACAAGATGAAACTAACAACAATGATGTTGAAGATGGCGAAGTGGATTTCTAAGGGGAACTGAAATGTGCTCTAAAAGAGCTAAGGAAACTTAAAAAACAAATGTGTGCTCAAGAACAAAATACTACTCAAGATATTTCACAGGAGCAACTCATAAATCTTGAGTTAGTCTCATTAAAAACTCAACTTGAAGAATCCAAGAGAGTTGAAGATTGTCTTCATATTGGCATAAGCTTTAAAGATCTTCAAAAACTTGAACATAAGATTGTAGATCTCAAAAATACTATTGAGAAATATGAGAGAATTCTTAAACTGAATGACATGCTCAGTAAACAGAAACTAAACAAGGACAAAACTGGTATTGGTTTTGTGAAAGGTGAATGTTCAAATGATAGTGCAAAGGATAATGTTGTTGCTGGAAACAAAATTACTGAACCCAAACATCTTGATTTTAATAAGGATCATGTTCATCCTTTTAGGAGCAGCAGAATGGCTTACAATTCCAATCCCTTCTTTTATGGGTATTGTCACTTCTGCAACAAATTTGGTCACAAGGTGAACTCTTGCAAATTTATAAATCCTAGAACTCCTAGATTTGGTTTTAGGCAGAATCATGGCTTTGCAAGACAGATTAGATGTTTCACATGCAATTCTTTGGGTCATTCTACCAAGCAATGTAATGTTGATCAGCAGAATAAAGAGCAAAAATCTATAAAGGTCTAGAAACTCAAAGATGTCAACAACATAGAACAGACTATGTTAGTTCAAACTACCTTCTAGTCCAAGAAAAAGGACTTATGGGTCCTGGACATTGGTTGTTCAAACCACATGACAGGTGACAAAGAAAAATTTACTAATCTAGAAGATTATGTAGGTGGATATGTGAAGTTTGGAGACAAATTTGGAATTCAAATCAAAGATAGAGGCTCTCTTTTTCTGAATGAAGACACTCCTATTTACAATGTGTATTATGTAGAAGGATTAAAACATAACCTTTTGGGTGTCAGTCAAATATTTGGCAGTGGCTATCAAGTCATGTTCACTTCACAGGGGTGTGAAATCAAAAATAAGTTTGGAAAATCTAGTGTTGCTAGAAGAAGGACTAAGGGAAATTTCTACAATTTACTTGACACTTCTGGAAATGAAAAAAATCAACGTATGTGTTTAATGAGTCGTGTTGAAGAAATTTGGTTGTGGCACAAGAGACTAGGTCATATTAATTTTGACAATATGGTTAGAATTAGTAAAAATCAGAATGTAAGAGGTCTACCTATTCTGAGAAAGCCTAATAATGTTATCTGTAAAGAATGCCTCAAAGGAAATAAAACAAAGGTAAGCTTTAAATCCAAGGAACATTCCTTTAATGGACCTTTGCAAATTGTTCATACTGAATTATGTGGTCCTACAAGGACTAGATCCATCAATGGTGAGAAATATTTCATGCTATTTTTTTATGACTACTCTCGTATGGTATGGGTTACCTTTCTCAAGAATAAATTACAAGCTTTTGAATATTTTAAAGGTTTTAGAAAAATGGTAGAAAGAGATTTAGATTTAAAATTGAAATGTCTAAGATCTAACAAAGGTGGTGAATTCACCTCACAAGATTTCATTGACTATTGTGAAAGACATGGCATAAAAAGATAGTATGCTACTGCTAGAACACCTCAACAAAATGGGGTTGTCAAGAGAAAGAATAGGACTATAAAAGAGATGGCAAGGACTATTTTGAATGAAGCAAATCTTCAAAACATGTACTGGAAAGAAGTTGTTCATACAACTATCTACATTTTGAATAGAGTCTAGATCAGAGTGAAATCCAATTTCACTCCATATGAACTGTGGTATGGTAAATCTGCCTCAATTAAATATTTCAGAATATTTGGCTACAAATGTTTTATCAAGAGAGATGATTATAACTTAGGCAATTTTCAATCTAAGATGGATGAAGGTATCTTTTTAGGATACTCTACTCACAACAAAGCCTTTAAATTCTTTAATAATAGGCTAAATAAAATTGTTGAATCTTTCAATGACAAATTTGATGAAAATCTACTTTTAGATGTTGAACCTATACAGGATGACGAGGAGGAAGAATTTGAACTTGATATAAATTCTGAAGGCTTTGAAACTACAAAGTCTGAAACAAAATCAACAAGTCCTAAACTAGTTGAAGAAAAATTTGAAGATGTTGAAACCAACTCTGAAAATGTGTAACTAAAACTCCTTCAAAATCTCTTTCTAGAAACCATCCTAAAGATCTAATTATAGGAGATAAATCTACAAGAGTTCAAACAAGGAAAAGGACAGTTAACTATGATGAAAAAGTTCACATATCTAAGCTTACTACTTTTTGTTTAATCACTCATTTTGAGCCAAAAAAATTGATGAAGCTCTAACTGATGAATGATGGCTTAATGCAATGCAGGATGAAATTGATCAAATTGAGAAAAATCGGACTTGGGAGCTAGTCCCAAGACCAGATGACAAAAATTTCATAGAAGTTTAGTGGATTTTTAGAAACAAACATGATGAAAATGGCCATGTTGTATGAACAAGGCTAGATATGTTTGCAAAGGATATGCTCAGCAAGAAGGTATTGACTTCGGTGAAACCTTTGCACCAATAGCTAGACTTGAATCGATTAGAGTTTTCTTGGCCTGTTATGTTTTCAAAAACTTTACTGTATATCAAATGGATGTTAAAACTTCCTTTCTGAATGGGTATTTGGATGAATAAGTTTACATAGAATAGCCTAAAGGGTTTACTTATAAAAATAAACCCAATCATGTCTACATGCTGAAAAAGGCTCTATATGTCCTAAAATAAGCTCCTAGAGGTTGGTACTCTAGATTGGGCAGTCACTTACTGTCAAAATGTTTCATTAGAGGAGGAGTAGACAACAATCTTTATGTTAAAATTGAAGGGTCGGATATTCTAGTTGTTGAAATTTATGTTGATGATACTATCTTTGGCTGCAACAATATTTCTTTGAGTAAAAAATTCTCACAGATTATGGAATTTGAGTTTGAAATGTCCATGTTGGGAGAACTATCCTTCTTCTTAGGTCTTCAAATCTCTCAACTTGAATCTGGTATCTTTCTCTCTCAAACAAAATATGCAAGAGAAATGTTTCAAATGTTTCAAATTGATGAATGTCATCCAATTAGCACTCCAATGGCTACCGGCTGTAAACTCAGCAAGGTTGATGATTCTCCTATTGTCAACCCAACTAACTATAGCTCAATGATAGGCAGCCTATTATATCTAACAGCCTCAAGACCTTACATAATGCAAGTTGTTTGCATGGTTGCTCAATTTCATTCATCTCCTAAGGAATCTCACATTAATGTTGTTAGAAGGATTCTTAAATATGTTCAAGGCACTATTGGTTATGGACTCTGGTATCCCAGAAATAATGATTTTTCATTAGTGGTATATACTGATTCTGATTGGGTTGGTTGTTTGGATGATAGGAAAATACCAGTGGTGTTGCTTTCTTTCTTGGTGATCGATTAGTGGCTTGGCATAGAAAAAAACAAGAATATGTTTCACTCTCTACTACTGAAGTAGAATATATTGCTACCACTTCTTGTTTTACTTAGGTACTCTAGATGTCATATACATTATCTGACATGGGTATTGAAATCCCTAAACTTGTTTCTATTATGTGTGATAATACTAGTGCAATCAATATCTCAAAAAATCTTGTCATGCACTCTCGCACTAAACACATCGCTATTAATTTTCATTTTCTTCATTAAAAGGTGTTGGCTAACAAGGTTTCTATGCAGTATATTCCTACACAAGCACAGGTTGCTGAATTTTTTACAAAACAATTGGCTAAAGATGTTTTTGAAAGACTTAGGTTGAGATTGGGAGTTGTCTCTCAATCTTTGTTATCTTAAACAGTCTATCTTGGTGATAGAGGGATTTGGTTAGCTCTTCCTATAGCTCATACTTTGCTACTCAAATGTTACATTTGTAGCTTCATGGAATTTCACTATTGATTCTATTTTATCTTTATTCACTTCCCTTTTATCCTTGTGATAAAAAGGGGGAGAATTATGAGCATTTGCTTCTAATACACTATTTTGTCTTGGTGGCTCAGTTTTTTCCATCAAGGACAAAGGGGGAGTTTGTTGAATCTATCTTGTGCTAATTTTTCCTTGATGACAATATGTGTTACATTTTGGTATCTTGGTGGTTTACTCAGTTGATCTTCTTTCTTTTATGTTTGGCATGTTCACTTCACTTTTGATATTATCTTGGGTGGCACTGATATCTTGACTCTTGTGTAGATCTCAGTTGAGGTATTTTGGTTACTGGTTTATGTTCCTTGATCAGGTGACATGTTTCTTATTCACTTGATTATATGACTTTGCCATGTTCAGTATTCTACAGGTTTATATGTTATGTCTTGATCAGTTTCTAGCCTCATAAAATTGTTAATGGTTTTTTATCATATTCAGAGTCATCTTACTCCAGCCTCTTTCCAATAATGATCTCTAGTGTTTGATGTTTGGATTTATGAGATGTAGTTTGTTTTTCAGTTTTAACAAAACCCTATTAGGTTTCCTTAATCAACTAATAATGGTTTATGGTATGTGGAATGGGTTTGTGAACTTAGCATGTTTCTAGCCTTTATTACACTTCACAAGGCTTTGGAAAGTATTTGACATTGGACATTATATGGCATTGGATATTAATGAGGTGGAAATTGGCTTTGATATTATTTGATATCTTTTGGAATTGGGAATTATGTTTGGAACACTATGGGAGTGCATATTATATTTCATTCGGGTCTAACGATGGTTAAATCGTAAGGCTTAAAAGTCGATAGCAGGTATAAAGTTTTTTTATTAATGTTTTATGTCACATTGGATGTGACTTGGCTTTGATTATTTGGAATCAAACATGCCTTAGGAAATCGGCATTTGATAGGTAAAATGGTCATATCATAATATATGTTAAGGCATCATTTGGTCGGCATTTTACTTGGAAATTTGTTAATGATTTGTGAGAATTTTGGTCGGCATGATTGTCTTTGATCTGTCAGCAGATTTCAAAGGGCATTATGAGTTTATGCATTATCATATCGATCCTTTCAGACTTCAAATGTTATCACATTTTGTAAAGGACTTTGTTTTCTTGCTTTGGAAGCTTAGGGAAAATTCTTTATCGCTTTCAGTGCTCTTGGGTTTCTAACCCTATTCTGGCCGCCACCATGGAATCATACTCTCGGTCGTTTCACTGTGCATGTCATTGGTTTACTGACCTTGGATAGCATATGGGGTTTTTAGTAATACCATTACAATGGTCGCTTCATCTGATTGGCTCTTGTCATTGGATAAGAGATCATAATGAGGAAGGTACTTGGGCTACTCAGCTTCTCTGCAAATTTGGTAAACACTTTTGTGATAGCATCTCCATCAGTATTTTCAGATATTCATCTGTTTGTCTGCCTTGCAGATCCATTACTTCTCAAGAAAGGTTAATTTGAGATAAGTTTTTTTTATGCTAAAGGAAAGGTGAAAAATGAGTCTATTCCTTTCATGGCTAGAGCTGAAATAATTTCTCCAAAACTTGACTGCATTTTTAATGAAGGTTATCATGTCAGTTTTAAGGGACTGTGATTTTTGTTTGTGGGTAATCATAAAATCTTTGAAACTCTTCAGATCCTTACCTAGAATCTTTGGTAACTACTCTTAAAAGCATGATTTTAGTTATGAAAGTATTGTTCTTTTAGTTTCTTCATTTCGCAGCAGTTTTCAGTGGTTATTATTTTTTTTAAATTACATGCATGCCTTGATGTTGTTTTTGCTTAAGCTCTGGTGCAGGTTGATCGACAAGATAGGCTTTTGTCACTTCTATTAGTGTATACTGCTTTTCTATTTGTTTCTGGAAAAATATCCTTCTTTAAAGAACTTTGTCTTACCTGAAAAGGAGCTTGACAGGAAAGTGGAAACCAACAAAAAGTCACCTCTATTTTATTTTGTAAAAAACAAGATTTTGATGTAACCAAAAGTTGTGAGTAATGATGTATTCTGTAAAAAGATGAAACCAGAGAGATTAGGGCTTTAATATTACTCAAAAAAAAGGAGAAAAATTATTGCATGATACATAGGGTTAGTTACTTTTTGATGAAAATATTGAAAAAACAATGAGTTAACTGTTTTGTATGGTATCATAGAAAATGTATGAAACAGTGTGAGAAAACAAAGTGAGAACTTATCACTGAAAAGAGATTGTAATTGAAAACTTAATGAGATTTTCCTCAAGTTGTCTTAAGGCTTGATAATGGGTGGAACTCTGAAGTGTCTTTCTTGACATTTGAGAATTCTACACATTGTCTGTCAAGAGGCACTTGACAAAAATCAGAGAAACAGAGAGATCCTCTGTATCATTGTATGTTCTATTGAAAAACAAAAAAGGGGTTGGTGCTCCTTGAGATTGGTGTCTCTAAAAAGAGGGGTTGGTGCTCCTTGAGTTTGTGCTCAGAAATCAGCCATGAGGCATTGTAAAAAATGAATATTGAAATGAAAGCCTGAAAAAGGCAGCAGATCAAGGAGTGGTTTTTCTACCCCAGGAGGGTTTTCCACTCGGCATATCTTGTGTCTATTTGAGTATCTGTGGTTCATTTGATTCAGTTCTTTAATTATTTAAAATGTTATGTTTCACTATTCTCATTTCAGTTTATGTGATTGCATTCAATACATGAAAGAGGTTATCATTGATAAATGAGAGCATACATTTGGTTTATTTCAGTTTCAATTAAATTTGGTAAAGAGGTTAATAACACTGATTCACCCCCCCCCCCACTCTCATGGTCTTTTCACTCCAATAGGATAACCAATAGGGATTCATTGTAGACTTGAATATTCTTAATTTTCCATTTGATAGCCATCCATAGTCTCGTTAGCAATGCTTCTTACTCAACCATATTATTGGTGCAAGGAAATTTTATTTTTATATGACTTGGGTATTGATACCCCTTGTTGTGTGAAAAAGAGGATACCCACTCATGAACTATGGTTTGTGTAAGATTCATCAAAGTATAGCTTCAATTTTTTGGAGGTCTCTATTGTGAAGATTGATTCATCAATAAAATCAGATATTAATAGATGGTTTATTGTTGTTGGGACATCTACAAATTGATCAGCTATCACTTATCCTTTAATTTCTTTATGATCAACATATTCTATATCAAATTCACTCAATATCATTACCCACTTTTCTAATCATCATGTTAGAGCGTCTTTATTGAGTAGGCATTTCAATGGATCTATCTTCACAACTAGTTTTTTCTTGGTGATTCAATATGTAGTGTTGAATATTTTAAGTGGAAAAGACAATTGTGAGGAATGTGTGTTCAATAGGACTATAATTAAGCTCATACCCCACAAGTCGGTGACTAATATAATAGATAGCTTATTCTTTTCCATCTTTATCTTTTTGTGCTAACAAGGCTTCCAATGATGATGAGGTTGTTGATGTGTATAGTATTAGGTATCTACCATCAATGAGAGGCATAACAACTAGAGGAGATAAAAAATAGTCCTTGATTTTTTGGAATTCTTCTTGATACTGATTGGTCCATACGAATGGGACTCCCTTACAAAGAAAGTTCTTAAATGGTTTTAAATTTATCTACTAACTGGGCTATTAACCTTTAGATAGATCACAATCCTCCTTGTAGATTACATAGCTGACTTATGTTTGTCGGTGGAGGCATATCCATGATATATTTTACTTTTGTAGGGTCAACTTCAATACCTCTGTGAGAGACAATGTATCTTAATAATTTATCAGATTGCATCTGAAAGACACTTTTTAAGATTTAATATAATTTTTTATTCTTCTAACTATTTGAAAATATTATCCAATACTACCAAGTGAATGTCCCTTGATAATAATTTTTCTAACAACTCGTCAACATAGTCCTCCATGAACAAATGCATATAGTCATGAAATATTGTGGTCATAGATATTTGATATGTTTCTTCGGCGTTCTTAAGCCCAAATGGTATGGCATTCCAACAATAAGTACCCCAAGCATAAGTTAAATTTGTTTTATTATGATCCTCAAGGGTAATTCTAATTTGATTTATCTCAAAAATCCATCCATAAGTGATATCTCATTTCACATATTGTTGTCAAGTGACCTACTATGATGTCAAAGTTTGGAAATGGGAAATCGTCCTTGCAACAAGCTTTGTTTAAGTCTCTGAAGTCTATGAAAACTTTGATTCCACCATTTGATTCATTGCGGGCACAATATTTGATATCCATTATGCATAGTCTATCGGATGAATGAAACCAACGTCAAGCAACTTCTTCAATTCTAATTTCAATAAAAGTGTGATCTAGGGGTACATCTTTCTCAACTTTTTCTTGACTAGTTTTGCATTTTGGAATAATGGTAAATGATGAAAGACTAATTTAGGATCCCATCTAGGCATATCATTGTATGACCAAGCAAAGTTGATTTGTCTTTCTAAAAATAAACTGATAATTTTTGGCTTCTCTATGACTGTCAAAGATGTTGCAAAGTGAATGATTATAGGACTATAATTTGTACCCAAATTGACCTTTTCTAATATTTCAACAAGAAATGGTGATCTCTCTTGGTTTATGGAGAGCATGTCACAGCCTCCATCATTGGGTGCATCGGAGAGGTTTTCACCCTACATCCTTTATTTTCTTTTTCTTGGTCTAAAGGCACCTTTCAATTTTCACCTAGAGACCTATTCTTTTTTTTATTACTTTTGCAACTAGAGGGTGGAGTGAACTCCCCAAAGTATGTCACCTTGTCAAGATCTATGATAAATCCAACCTTATAATCCCCACTTGGTATTCATTCTCAAAGTCCCATGAACTCAGCTATTGCTTTGTCGTTCTCAAGTATGTCTAAGCTCAGAGGTCCTTGTTGATCCCAATGTATTAGTTATAGGTAAATTATAGGTAAGTCACAATCAATATCGATATAGTTCAACAAATAAGTGGATATGGTAAAAATAGAGGTATCATTAAGATCCTAAAAGTTTTCAATTCAAGCATGACCACTCATAAGTTTAATTTGGGAAGAGGATAGGTCAAGATCTCAAAAGGTTTCAGCTAGGTCATAACTGCTAGAGGTGTAAGAATCCCATTCCAACTCATTGGAATCAGTTTTGGTATGATATTCTTCTGATGTCTCAATTTCATTAAAATCATTAGTGTTTCCACCCAAAGATAACTTTGTATGAGGAGGACTCACCTTTGGTGGTAAATATCCTAACCCCATATTCTTTGGCAACTTGGGAGGTAACAAAGGTTTTGTAACTCCATTTTTGTTCAATCCAAGACCACTGTGTCCATCATAACCTTGTTGCTTCATGATTTTGAACCCTTTTGAATATTTCTCAACTAGTCTTTGTGCAGACTTGGTTTCTTCTTCATCATTATAGATCCATATAGAGATATCCTTGCCTATGGTCTCTTTTCTTTGTTCACCCCACTTAGTGAGCATGGTAGGAGGATTTTGAATGACAACCTTAGGTTCCTTCTTGATAGGATGAGGCTTCCCATAAGACTTTGGTGATGCAAGAAACTTCCCAACAAAAAATAATCTCTTAATGTTGTATTCACCACATCCCACGTCATGGATCTAGACCTTAGGTTTGTAAGGTGTGGTGGATGGAATGGAAGATTTAGCTACTGAAGCAGGATCAATGTAATGTGATGAGGTAGAGGAAGAAGCTTCCTAATTGATAGGCACTTGATGTTCAATGGTTCTTTTCAAATTACTACAATATTGGAAGGGATCGATATCACCTAATATAGTAATTTCAATGTCGTTATATAGAAACTTAAGGAATTTATGGTGGAGGGAACGACCTTTAAGGCATGAATCCATGGGCAACCAAGGAGAAGGTTGTATGGTAGGTCTAAATCCAGGACTTCGAATATTGTGTTTTGAATAGCAGGCCCAACCCCCATGAGCAATGTGATTATACCCTTGGATGAATTTTTGCCATTATCATAAGCCTTGATAATGATTTTCTTAGATGTATCTATACAAGCTTCAGAGAATCCCAATATTATGACCAGTTTTAAGTTGCATATATTCATACCCACTCCACTGTCTACCAAGACTCGTCTAATTTTGTGTGTATTAACATATACCTCAAGGTGTAATGGGTCATTATGATTTGATCTTTGTGTGGGAAGATCTTGCTCAAAAAATGTGAAATGATGGATAGTAGCCAAGTATCTTGCCATGGCCTAAAATTGGTTAATATTTAGGTTGGTGGTACGAAATTCTCTTGTAATGCTTTGTCCAAAATGGCTTTTTGTTTAGGATATATAAAAAGCAACTCAAGAATGGATATTTGGGCGGGAGTCTTTCCTAAATGGTCTAAGAAGTTATACTAAATTTTCAGTTGTGGATTTGAAGTGGCCCCTTATAAGGTCACTTTGGCTCTTCAGGTGGTGATAGCACACTATATTTTTCTTAATGGTAATGGTAGAGACATTGTCGAAAAATTCTCGAATGTTATTAATGGTATACTTGTATGAGACTCTAGAGTAATTGGAATTTTTGTTTGTATTGTTCCCTGAACTGGAGGCTTTTCCTGTTCCATTGTCTTGTAGGGGATTCTTGAAAATAGTATGGTCAGCATTTATCTTTCCTTATGAATCGTCCACTGATATATCACCTTGTTCAATGAGGTATTGGATGAGGTCCTTAAGTGTCTAACATGATGATTTCTTATGTCTCTTGGTGCAATGGTACTCACAAAAGTCATTGTCATTCCACCAAGCGGGCTTGAATATTGTTTGTTCATAGGGTATAACTTATGATAATTGAATGGTGTTTGATTGAAAGAAAAAAATTAGGACTGATTCAATAGGTTCTGCTAAGGGTTTGTATGTGTGTTTGTGTCTATTTTCTCGTAGAGGACCTCTTTTTTGTTGATTTTTTGGACTGTATCTTTAGTTCGGTCTTGACTTGGTGTTGGATTATTTTTTGTAGGAAATTTGAAGTGAATGGTGGGGTGGACCTTTTTAACCATTTTAGCTTCAGGTACCCCATCATTAGTGACATTTTTGTTTCTAGATCAGAATTTTCCTTTGTCATTGAGACTGTTTTGATTTTCTTTAAAGATTTTGACCAATCCTTTCACAAAAATATCTTTCTTAATGGAGACTCCATTTTCAATGACATCCTCAAATGTGTTGCAAAAATAAATTTGGAGTTGGTGCATTAATTTTGTGTTGAGGTTTTCTAAAAATATATGGACCAATTGTTTATTTGATATGTAACAAGGACATTTGCTAGCCATACTTCACCATATTTGAAAGAATGAAGTAAGTGAATCCCCTTCTTTTTGTTTAGTTGTGTATAGTTTCACAAGGGTCATGTCACTTTCAATTTTATAGGAAAAGTGTGTGATAAAACCTATCGGCTAGTTCACCCCATGTTCTAATCCCATGTGGTAAGTGTGCAAACTACTCTAAAACCTGCCTTGAAAGACTACGTGGGAATAATATCATTAAGTACGTAGGCTCAAAAGCGATGTCCAAACAAGAAACTTAATAAATTCTCTCATGTATTCCACTAGATCTCCCTTTCCCGTATAGTTTTTGAAGTTTGGCACATTAAAGTGTGGAGGGGAAGGTGGCATGTATATGCTATGATCAAAGGGATAAGGACATAGTTCTTCCGTTGAGTATGTTTACTTTATCCCACTCACTTTCATGTTTTCCATTTGTTGTTGAATTGCTTTCATTTTTTAAATCAAAGTTTCCATGGGTGATGGTGGTATGTTTGGTTGAATTTGCACGAGAGGGTTGGTTTTGGTGTCAAATGTGTTCAAGTAGTTCTGTGATAATATATTTTAGTTTAGGAATTTGGAAGTGAATGTTGGGTTTGGTTTGATGTTTTTTGAGAGGGATTTTGATTTCCTTTTTGTATGTGAGATGTAAAAATGGAGTTGGTATTAGTATTGGTATTGGTATTGGTATTGTGTTGTGGTGAAGTTTGATTGGTGTGTTGGTATTGTGGTATGAATTTGAGGTTTAGGTTCACATGTTGTTGTGATGGAGGTTGGTTGGTGTTTAGATTTGACCCAAAAGACATGTCTGTTTTTGGTGTAGAGTTGGTCATTTGGGTTTACACTCTTCGCCGGGTAATATGAATCCTTATTATCTTGTTTGGTGGGTTTGGATTGAGGTTTGTGTTTGTGTCAGTTGATGGTGTGGTATTTTGGGTGGATGTTGTGGAAAATCGATTTGCAAAATTCATACCCATGGATATAGAGGATGATCCAAATGGATTGGAAAATGTGGGACTTATTCCTTGAGATTTTTAATGTGTTCTTTTAGTCCCAAAGGTTGGAGTGGGAGGTATACTAGCATGTGTTTTGTTATGTGTAGTTCCCCCAAGTGGCATACTAGTGTGCATTTTTTGTGAGGAGGAATGACCTTGTGAAAATATGTTATGACCTTGACTTTGGGTTTATGTTTGTGTTTTTCCCTCTACAATTGTGGAAGTGTCAAAACTAAAGGGAAGCTTTGCACCATTTTGAGCAAGTGTTAGGAAGTACTTATTAGGATCTTCTTTGACCATCTCTTCCATGATATGCACAATCTTAGGATCTTGGGAAGCTTGTTCAATCTATTCGTCTGTTAGACTATGGTTAACCTCATTCATCATAAGATTGGAAAATAGATTTGGAACTGTATCTTGTTATGTTTGAGGTTGGTTTGAGGATGACCCAAATTTCATATTGCTAGTTGGATTAACATAGGCTTCATATTAGGAATCCATGTCTTTTAGTTTCCTTTGTGACCTAGTGAAGACCATATAAGATTTGTGACCTTTGGATCTTAAGACTTTTGCAATGAATGCAACTAAAGATGGAGATGCAAACTAAGGAAATGAGAGGTGATAATGAACTATGTTATGTTTTTTGGAATTTTTGGAATATAAGAAAGCAAGATGGGAATGCAACTATGACTATGTATGGTATGCAAGATGATAGTGAAGGTATGATTATGCAAGGTGATAATGAAGGTATAACTATGCAAGGTGATAATGGAGGTATGACTTATGCTTAAGGGTGTTGGGTATGCAACATTAAACCTTAAAAGGGGGATGCTAGGAAAACTATGATAAACCAAGGTATCAAATCTAAATATCAAAACCTCAAGAGGACAAGAACCAATATGATGATGATGATGATGATTGGATAAAGGTGAGCCTAAACTAGACACATGGTTTGTAGACCCAACCTAAGGATGAGATAAATAAAAATATGATAAGTTCAAGATACCCAAATATGAAAATATGGCCTGCATGATAAGCCTCCTAATATCAAGACTCAAAGATGTTGATGGAATGAGGTGTGGTATGGTGTATTAAAACTAGGACTATGCAAGCTAACCTAAGGTAAATGATGAAATTCAATGAATGAACTAAATGAACCTAAACAAGTCTTAAATATAAGTGTATAGTCATTGTCTATAAGGAAATTGGAAGTTGGATGTGCTGATATTTCCCCAAAAAAATTGAAACTGATAGATGTGGTGTTTCATGACATAGATGCAGTGCAAGACCAATCAATTGTGGCATATGGACAAATGTTGGTTTTTGGATTCCTGGGGTTTTGGATAGATGTAGTGTTCTGACTGAAAATTGTAGTTTTCTATGTAACAATTGCAATGTTTTGGTTTTTGGACTCAAATTGATGTTTTCTAAATGGTTTACTATTTTTAGTAATTTCCAGATTTGATCATAAATCACATCAAATGTTTGAAAAATAGATTTGGTTGATTTCGACTCTTTGACTTTGTGTAATGGAAAAGGGAAACAACTTTCCCTTTGACAATACCTACATAGAATTTTTATTTTCTTTTCTGCTCTCCCCCTTTAACATTTGCATACATTACTTTGACACCACTTGCATTTTTCTCTTTAGGAAACACCAATAGGAAACTTCTCTCTCTCCAATACTCTTTTCCATACACCTCTCACTACTACACATTCCACATTACTCATTCTTCAATGCTTCCTTTACTACTTGCACACTCCCCTTAGGGACACAAGATATGTTCCATTTGATTGCATTAAACAAAAACACTTCTATCTACTCCCCTTGAGAGGTAGCCTTCAACATTAGTCTAGGACCAAAAATGTATCTCGAATGCTCGCATGGAAAAATGCACCAACGTATGCATCTATTTGAAAGGAGGGGAAATAACCCCTAACTTCTATCGGATATACTCAAAATTATCTTTAGGAAGATCCTTTGTAAAAATAGTTACAACTTGATCCTTTGTAGGCACATACTCCAACTTCACCTCATTCTTTGCAACCCTCTCTCTTAGAAAGGGATACCAGATAGAGATGTGTTTTTTTCTTGAATGCATTGTCAGTTTCTTTGAAATATCAATAGCACTTGCATTATCACATAATATATAAATAGGCTCATCATAAGATACTCTAATATCCTTTAATTTTCATCCACAACACCTATGTGTAGCATGTTGCTGCTACAATATACTCTATCACTGCAATAGATAGTGACGTTGAATCTTGCTTCTTACTTAACCAAGAAACCAATATGATTCCAAGAAAGAAATCACCTCCACTTGTATTATTTCTATCTGTAGGAGTTGAGAAAATACAACTTCACAAACCCCGAAGATCGCCTGCATGCAAATAACCTGTCACAAAAGAAGAGATGGAGACAAACAAGCAAGGGTTCTCTGAAAGCTGAAAATGTATATATCAGAGAGAATGAGAGAATGAATTGATATGAAATACAATGGGATCAATCCTTATAAAAAAGAGATCATGCAAACCCTAATAAAACCCTAATAGAAGCCCTAATAGGAAAACATTTAATAATTAATATAATTATTAAATGTCACTTTATGCAAACTAACATGAAATCTTAAGAAGGGAATAAAGGTAACTTAATCAACATAATTAAGTTAAAACCTTTACTATAACACCCCCCCTTAAGATGAGCAACAGTGTAGCTACAAACAAATGCAAGAAAGCAAAGGTAACTACAATGCAGGAAGGCAAACATGGGTCCTGGCAACTAGGCCAGATCAGGTACCCAAATACAACCAAATCTTTGTAAAAATAGAGAAATAGAGAAAACCTCATGGAAAAAAGCTCTACTCCAAAAAGAGATGCAGAAAGCCAAGAAGAACATCACTGAAGCAGAAGAAGCTGCAAACAACTGTCGAAAGATGACTGCTATGGTGCTGAAGAACCTCTGTTGAAGATGGAAGATCCCTTCCAAGGCAAAACCAAGGAAAAATTAGCACAAATAGTATAATAACCCCCCATAATGTTGAACTAGGAGAGCCTGACATATCCACTGAAATGATGTGAAACACCCTATAGTGCATGAATGAGAAGAAACATCTGAAAGTGCACAAGATAGCACCTGCAATTGAAAAAGTGGTATGCAAAACAAAGCACACATGCATGAGGCTGGAATCATATGATCCACTGTCATCGTGGAGGGACACTCACCAGACAAAGATGTGATGGAAAAACAAAGGCAAACTACACAACCCCTCATGGCACTTTATAATAACAGTGTGAGTACAAAATATGGCACAACCTTATGTGCAAAATCCCCAAAAATATAGGTACAATAGTGTAGCACTTTATCTCAGTGCGTTTACATAAAAGATTGCTTACAAATGATGTTCAAAATGTCCAAAAAGGACAAAGCTGGAAATACATGAAGGACAGCCAAAAAATTGACAGTAGAATGCACCAATAAAAGAATGAAGTGATGAGACCCATACCACTAAGATGAGAAAACCAATTTTCTGACGATATCTCATTTGCCAAAAAATGATATAGTATGCCCAATTTACAGCCTCTAGAAGAAAACAACTCCAAAGATGAAAAAAGCTAGCACTGGGTTAAATTTGATGGTCATACGGTCGTAGCAGCAAAAACACGAGCTTAAATTTGACGTCCAAATGGCCATCACCATATTTGCACAATTAGCTTTATTTTTTAAAAAATTGTTTTTTTTTTTAAATAAATGTTAATTTTATTATTATTTTTTTTAAATTAATAAAAAAAAGGGAGTTGGCGGGGGCTGTCGCCTGTGGCTGGCAATGGACCGCTATCGGCAATACTATCAACCGCCGTTCGGCAGTATGTCGACCAGCGTACAGCAGGGCCCGCAGGCCTGTGTACCTGCGGGTACCCTATACCAGGCCCGCAAGCCTTTAAACTGTAGAAAAAAATTTTAAAAAATTCTTTTGATTTTTTTAAATTAAAAAAATCAAAAAACAATTCAACAATTTTTATTTTTTTTAAATTCGGACAAAAGAAATTCCGAAGGAAAAAAAATATCAGGATTTTTCTCTGATTTGCGCGCAGACGACGGTCGTACGGCCATACTTACAAAAAAAAATTGCCTCAAAATTTAACTTTGTCCAAATTGCCTCAAAATTTAACTTTGTCCGTTTGGGATGAAAATGCTTTGAAATTATAGGTATGCCCTGGATCAAAAAAACAAACCCCAAACCCTTGAAGCTCCAAAAATCTTCAAAACAAGAATAGGAAGCAGTAAGTCTAGAGCTCTGATACCATGTAGGAGTTGAGAAAATACAATTTCACAAACCCTGAAGATCACTTGCATACAAATAACCTGTCACAAAAGAAGAGATGGAGAGAAACAAGCAAGAGTTTTCTGAAAACTGAAAATGTATATATCAGAGAGAATGAGAGAATGAATTGATATGAAATACAATGGGATCAATCCTTGTAAAAAGGAGATCATGCAAACCCTAATAAAATCCTAATAGGAAAAACCCTAATAGAAGCCCTAATAGGAAAACATTTAATAATTAATATAATTATTAAATGTCACTTTATGCAAACTAATGTGAAATCTTAAGAAGGGAATAAAGGTAACTTAATCAACATAATTAAGTTAAAACCTTTACTCTAAAACTATCATCTATACAACCTGCCCAATGTGCATCTGTATATGCACTCAAGGATAAATTAGTATCCCTAGGATACCACAAACCAAAACCCATAGTGCCCTTCAAGTATCTAAATATCATCTTTACTGCTACAACATGTGACTCTTTGGGATTTTCTTAAAATCTTGCCAGAAGACATACTAAATGCATGATATACGGTCTAGTAGAAGTTAGATATAACAATCCATCAATCATTGATCTATACTTGCTCTAATCAACCTTAGGAGATTCATCATTTTTTCTCAACTTACAACCAGTAACCATAGGGGCACACACTAGTTTAGAATCCTCCATTCCAAACTTCTTCAATATTTCCTTTACATAATTTGACTAAGAAATGCAAATACCTTTTTTTTGGATGACTGATTTGTAATCCAAGGAAGAAATTCATCTCCCCACACATTAACATCTCAAACTCTTTTTGTATTTCCTCTGAAAACTTATTGCACATACCCTTATTTCCTCCAAAGATAATGTCATCCACATACACTACCACAATCAAGATTTGTTCTCCCTCCACCTTGAAGTAAAATTTGTTATCTATAATACCTTTCGGAATCCTTGTTGCAACAAATACTTATCTAACCTTGCATACTAGGCTCTAAGATCTTGTTTGAGTCCATACAATGCCTTCTTCAACTTGCAGGCCATATCAACATCATCTGATAATTAAAATCCTTTTCGTTTTTCAATGTATACCTCATCTTCTAACTCACCATTCAAGAATGCAGACTTCAAATCCATAAAATATACCTTGAAGTCTTTATGTGCTCAAAAAACCAAAAATATTCTAATGGATTCCATCCTTGCCACCATAGAAAAATCCTATTCAAAATATATTCCTTCTACTTGTGAGTATGGTGCAGGAGCACTTGTTTGATTTCTTGACTCCATGAGGCCATTTGTAAATAGTTGCTCTATTTTATGTATTGGGTCTTATAATAAGGTTTATAAAACTATTTTATAGGTGTTTGAGTCTTAGGAAGTAATATTTGAAGTCATTTGTCAAATAATGTTTAAAGTTGTTCCATATTGTAAAAATTGTAAAAGTTGCTCAAGAAAGTTGTCAAGCAACTTGTCAAAAGTGTCATTAAGGTGTTTTGTCAAAAAACTAACTAAAAGGTGGTTGAAAATAGTTGGTTTTGGTTGTAAATTTATAATTACACCCTCCAAAACTCTAATTGGAGAGGTTGGAGACATTATTTGTGAAGTTTGATGAATGGCAACCTCAAGTTTGTGTGCATTTTCTGATTTTACATTGTTTCCAGGTTGAAGTTGTGGTTTGTACAGCCTGATATGCACTCAAATAATGGATTATCATATATGTATGGAAATATATCTATTCTAGTTTCCAATTCTTTTTTTCTCATTCAATTTTATTGAGTTTTGTGGGAGATATGATTATTTTGGTGAGACTGCCTATTTTAACAATATTGTGCAGAATTTACAGTCTGAAAGAATGTGATGGTACGGATTTTAAAGTATATATTTTGGGTCTGAAACCAAGTTTATATTGTTCCTATATGAATCTAATTTCATTTTCTTCAATTCTCTTCAAATTTCATTAAGATTTGAATAAGTTATGATCATTTTAGTGAGGGCAGGTTTGAACCCTGTCTAGGGTTTGCAGTTTTGGGAAAAATGAAATAACTTCTTTTGGGCTACCATGGTTATGTTTCCAATGTGACATAGAATGAATAATAGAATTTGTTATACAAATATTGATTTGGATTAATTTTCAAGGATTGTGAGATATGTTGTTGAATCCTCCTAACTCTGCATCAGAGTAGCCCTTTCACACAAGTTTAGCCTTGTTTTTGAAAAAAAATCCATCCTCATTCAAGTTTTTCCTGAAAACCCATTTAGTTCCTATCACATTCTTATTTGTTGGTCTTGAGACCAATTTCCAAGTCTGAATCTTCTCAATCTATTTCAACTCTTCTTTCATAGCTTTGATCCAATTCTCATATTTGCATGCCTCAATCACTGTTTTAGGTTCCACTTATCAAAGTAAACAAAAGTTTACTTGTTCCTCTATCATAGCAGCCTTTTTTCTTGTCAACACACCTTTTCTCTTATCTCCAATGATCTAATCTTCAAAAGTATCCTTTTGTGCATACTTAGGAGTCTTAGGGATCTTTTTCAGAGCTTCTTCCTCTTCAACTGTCATGTCTCTTTCTTTCTCTTATTTTTCTTCTTTACTGCAAGGGGATTCATCATATTCATATCCTTCTATCAATATAGAACTCTGATGCAAATCTCCACCCACTTTGACACTTGAACTTTCAACAATATTTTTCAACCTTTTATTATAGCACCAGTATGATTTGTTTCTTGTGGAGTATCCAAGGAAGATTCTTTCATCAAATATTGCATCAAACTTTCCTAAGTTTTCTTCATCTCTTCTGATATAGCATTTACTTCCAAACACTCTAAATTATTTCACAGTAGGAGGTTTTCCATACCATAACTCATAGGGATTCTTTGAACTGTTCACTCTTGCTTGACCTCTATTAAGAATGTAGATTATAGTATGAATTACTTCTCTCCAATAGACATCTAGTAGATTTTATTCCTTCATCATAGTTTTTGAAATGCACATTGGTGAAATATTTCTTAACATTGAACCTCTTCTTTGTTTTCTTTCCAAACTAACATTTCTTATAGATTGCATTGATAGGCTTTGTGATCTTTGGTACATCTCTCACAACATCAATAGATTTGATCTTTGTTAGGCTATCAAAATTGATGTGATCCATTCTTCTATGTCATAGCCAACTTCATTGATTTGAGACATAAAACACTTAGCACCACTACCTTTAAGTTGATAAACACTACCTTTTGTCCTTCTACCTATAGCAACCAAAGTTTTGGATCTTCATTTTCTAATTTCACAAACATCATCTTGAAATACAAGATTGTATCCTCTGCTACACATTTTTCCTAACTAAGAAGATTATGTCGGAGACCCTTGATATAAGAACATCATTTGTTTTATACTTTCCATTAAAAATAAGTAAACCTTTTCAAAAAATCTTACCAGATGTATCATCACCAAACTTAACAAGACCACCTATTGCAAGTTTGAAGGTGTTTTCATTGATTTCAACTAGTTTTTTTTTCATTGATTTCAACTATGTGTATGAAAGATTTTTATTGGTTGTATATGTTGAGGATATTCAGAAAATTGTAATACAGAAGGTTTACAATTTTTGCATGTATAGCTGAGATGTTGAAGAAGTGCAATGAGTACGTGGAGTTATCCTTATGTTGTTATGTATTTAAGGGTGTTAGAGTTAAGTAATGTGCTGAATTGATGTCTATGGTACTTGATCTCCAAGTTCT